>VUQS01074188.1:19147-35213 GCA_015108495.1 Heterochromis multidens | reverse complement strand
GATCCTTAGGGTGGACCAATTTTTGGCGTAGCGTGTTTTGGGGTTTGAAAGCCACAGAGACGTGGTGTTTTGAGAAAATGCGTCTCAGCTGTTCCGATACTCCTGACACATAAGGGATCACCAAAGGTTTTTTCCTAGGCAACAGTTGTCCTTCTTCTCTCCTGGCTCGCCTGGAGCCTTCTTTAGGTGCCTTCCCAGCTTTGACAAATGTCCAGCTGGGATAACCACATTTACTCAGGGCCATTCCCCAATCTCTGTGAATGGTACTCATGGCCATTGATCAATGGTCATGACAATTTGCATACCATTGATCATGAAACTGACCAAATGGCCCATTGTTAGTCAGTGGTGCTGGTTTCGGTCATTATGCAAATGTACTGTTTATAAGGCTGGGGAAGCCTGCAGTCAGCTGAGACTGAAGAAGTTACCAGTTGGTAAACGAAACGTTTCTCCCACTAAAAAACGCCACGTCCAGATGAACAGATTCAACTTTTTGGGATTCTTTTACCTGGATTATTGAGCATGCATCAAGAGATGGATATGGTGTTTTTACATATTTTTTAAAATTCCCACATAAATACACCTTTGCAGTTGTTCACTTTTTGGGATAAACTGAGAGACTGAGCCAAGAGCTAAAACTTTTCCTGGATTCAGTATGAGCAGAGGTCAAATAAGAGAGAACTTAATACATGTTTATCGCTGTGCAGGCATGGTAAACAAACTTATCTACATATATGCTACATGTATATACTATATGTACAAGTGACAGAGCCAAAAAAGGAGACAAGCAGCAGAGTGAGAGTGATTTTTAGCTCTTGAGCTGAATAATAAAGAGCAGTGCTTGAAGCATCTCTTCAGTCTTACTATCATCATCCCAACTGTTCAAGTGGTTAGTGGAGAACACATATGTGGTGAGATTGGCTGGAGAATGTAGAGAAGAGGGTACAGGAAATGATGGGATAACAGAGCTATGGAAAGATTGGCTTATCATATATACAGGGATAATGATGCACAGTCACACTGCCCCTCAATCTTATATGATATCTTCTTTCTCACTTATATAAAAAACACACACACACACAAGTATACCTAGCAGGCCTTTCATGATAAACAGCTGAGGGGGCAAGAGGGAACTTACATCTGTTGCCTTTGTTCCAACTTCAGTGCCTCTGAAATGATCCCTTTCAGTGTTTTTTGCTGCTTCACCCCATTCCGTTGTTCTCATTCTAGTCTCTCTCTTTCCAATTTCATCTTTCTCCATTACTCTCCTCTCTGCTCCACTTGTTATTTCTTTTGCTTCCATCTTTAATTTCCACTCTTTCTTCAGTCATTTCATTTTGATTTTTATTCTGTCACATTTATGGTGCATTGGTGGTATTTCACAGTGTCCAGCAGTTTTATATATTGGTATAGATCAACATGGATCAGTGTAAATTAAATTAATGATGATTGCAAATTTAGTTTAATTTAAAAAAATCATTAAAAAAATGACACACATGCATGTACATGCACACACATACAGACAATAATAATGCAACTACAAATAGGATATGTTTTATGGCTGCTCACAGTTATGTATATGCCAAAAAAACATCAGACATTATAAAATCCAAAATGAAGTTTGACATTGAACTGATAAGGTATAAGTATGTAATGCAGTTTGCAATTGCTAAAACAAATTTTTATTGATTTCTAATTGAAATTAACATTAAAACGGCGGTAAAAACCGACACGATTGTACACTTGTGTCTTCAACCCAGCTGCAGTGGCCGTGGTGCAACACGCCAGGTTACAAAAATCGAAAGGTGCATGACCGGCTGAACAACACAAATATTGTGGCTCGCGACACAGGATGTGATGTCAAATTCAGCACACGACACCTGCAACAGGGGGCGCACGGCGAGCATAAAAGTGCCCTAAAAGTGCCCTTAGTAGGAAACTTGTTTCAAGTGCTGTTGGGAGGAGCCAGAGATGATGGTTGCATTGGCATTCTGGACAAAACAAAACAAAACAAAACAAAACAAAACAAAACAAAACAAAACAAAACAAAACAAAACAAAACAAAACAAAACCCAACGAAAAACTGGAGTTTTCTAATTGCTTATCATAAAACTTAAAACTAAATGACAATTCAAATTACATTTCTGTGTTTGTTTGACTACCACACTTCAGATGTAACTTTATCCTATGACTGAGTTGTAATCAGATTATTTGTCTGTAATGAAAGCAAGTTTTATTTGCAGCACTGTACATGCTTTTCTCATACTCACTGTAATGTAATACTGAGCCTCAAAGCCACAATGGTGTTGTTTAAGCTGTTTATATGTTTGTACCAATGCTTGCTCTAGAATTAGATACTATTCACAAGAAAATCTACATAAGTACATTTCTTAGCCTTGACAGATTATGATGGCGATACATCATATTGACAGCAGATTTGGTCTTTTGGCATAAAAAAGCCACAGGTTGAAGTCAGCTGTGAAAGAGATTGCATTTGTATAGGAAATTAAATTTGTACTCTCTGTTTCTGTCTGATTCCCCTTCCTCTCACATACTGGTTCTACTATTTACTGACTCATCTATGAAATAATTGATTTGCTGTTGATCCTATGTTAATCAAAATGGAAATGAGCATGTAAATTCCACAGCACAGTGAATCATGACTGCTTTATAGCCTGTACCTCTGGCACAACCACATCCACACACATGCATACAGATACTGCCTTTTATTGCACAGGCCTAGATGAGTCATAATATGGCATTGCATTTAATTATCATACATTTTCAAAACCCAGAATTATCATCTACAACCAACATATTTGGTGATTATGCTGGAAACATAACATCTATATTTATTTGCCTCCTTTTCCTCCCACTACTTCTCTTTTGTGCTTTGTGCTTTCATCCTCTTTTTTCTGCCATTGCCCAACACTGTACTTCTCCCTTCTTTCATCTTCCGGCTGGGAAGCAGGAAAACATTTACAAGAAGCTGATTCTAGGGGAACTGGAGAGTCAGGGAGTGAAGGATGGGTAGATGAACAGACAAATGTATGAGTTCTCATTTTCTGACTGAATGCTGAAGAAAGAAGCAGTGACAGCATAATCATGAGGAACCACTGCAGGCTTCAAAACAAAGATGACAGACAACTCTGAAAGATGATGCACCTGACCAGGGGGAGTGTGTATGTGTATGTGTGTGTGGGTGTATGTGTGTGGGGGTGTGGGGGTGTGTGTGTGTGTGTGTATGTGTTGTTGTGTTTCTCTCTTTCTCTCTTTCTGTGTTTCTGCTGATAGTTGAGTTGTGAGCATATGTTTTCCTTATTTTGCATTTATTATACCTCTCATAACAGATGTCACTGAGTGGTCGACAACATTCATATCTGTCAGAAACACAAACTCTCTGAGCTTATTTGGACCTAGAAACAGCCAATGTTTTTTTTTTTTGTTGCTTTTTTTTCTTCTTTGTTTATAGTTGTGCTGTTTAGTGAAAGCCTCAGTCACATTAGAGTAAAAATAGGACCGCAGCCTCCATGTGTGACCAGGAAAAACTGGTGGCTGGAAAGTGATTGCAGTGATGTTTGATTTTTTTTGCTGTCTGGGACTGAAGGTACAGCAGTTGCGATGACCAACTGGTCCCCAGAGGTTGACTGTGCAGCATCCTCAACCTTTGGGTGTCCTCTTTTGGTCTGAAGACAGTTGCACAGGTCACCTGGTGGGAACCAACCCGTCTAGGTCCAACTCGGTCGGACTGACTGCAATCAATCTCAAACAGATTGGCAAAGGTTTGTATGCACACAGATTGCACTAATGAGTACACATTGTCCGCTCCATCAAATAATGACACAAACACACAAACCTGAGTCAGGTTTGTGGCAGGCAATTTACTGCAAACTGCACTAAATTTAACACCGAAGAGCATGTCTTATTTTGTGCCCGCTATGTGTGCAATAGTTGCCCCTATCAGTGTTTATTTATTTGGAATGAGAGGGGGAAATGTTATCAGAATAAGTGTGTAATTGCCACAGCTGGATGGCTCGAAGCTGTGAGCACAGTGCCAAAATTTTGGCTCTGTCCATTCTCTCTTTATTCAGTCCTCACTCTGAGTGTTTAGAGCTGCACAGAGATTTCAGGTGCATATGGAGGACTGGTTTGTAACAGGTCACAGCAATTTCTAACAGAAGAGTTCACCCTTGTTTCAAAAACATATTGATTCTTCTTCAGCCTCCTCTTATTTATCAGAGCAGCCACGCTGTTTTCAGAGACAGGTTTTACACATGTGTAAAGCACTGATTACATACAGTACATATACACTAACCATACAGTTTATTAGGTACATCTTGCTAGTACTGAGCTGGACCACCATTTGCTTTCTGAACTGCCTTAATTCTTCATGACATAGATTCAACAAAGTGCTGGAAACATTCCTCAGAGATTTTGGTCCATATTGCCATGATGGCATCACACAGTTGCTGCAGATCTGTCAGCTGCACATCCATGATGGAAATCTCCTGTTCCACCACATCCCACGGCACTCTATTGAATTGAGATCTGGTGACTGTGGGGTCCATTTGAGCACAGTGAACACATTGTCATGTTCAAGAAACTAGTTTGAGATGATTTGAACTTTGAGATATGCTCCTTTATCCTTATTGCTATTGGTAGGCTGTGGTGATTAAACAATGCTCAACTGGTATTAAAGGGCCTAAAGTGTGCCAAGAAAATATCCCCTATACCATTGCGCCACCACCAGCACCAAACTGAGCCTTGACACAAGGTAGAATAGATGCATGCTTTCATGTTCTTTACATCAATTTCTCACTCTACCATCTGAATATTGCAGCAGAAATCAACACTCACCAGACTTAGCAATGTTTTTCCAGTCTCCTGCTGTACAGTTTTGGTGAGTCTGTGCAAATTGTAGCCTAAGTTTCCTGTTCTTAGCTGACAGGAGTGGCACCTCATGTGGTCTTCTGCCCCTGTAGCCCATCTGCTTCCCAGTTTCACATGTTGTGCATTCAGAGATGCTCTTCTGCATGCCTTGGTTGTAATGAGTGGTTATTTTCTGTCGGCTCGAAGCAATCTGACCATTCACCTCTGCCCTCAGACGTCAACAAGGCATTTTCACTCAGAGAATTGCCAATGCCAATGTGAAACAATGAGCTTGGATCAAGCTCAATTTACCAACTTTTTCTGCTGTCGAAAATAAAGTGGTAACCTCTTTCTCAAAGTGCTTGCGAGTATAGACTGCACAAGGTATGTTTCACTTCCTGCTCAAAACTTCCCAGAACCACTGGTGCTTGAAGGCAAGCCCAATGTTATGTAAGTTATTGATTGTTCCTACATTTCTTTTGCTAAATTTGAGAAATATATCTTGAGCTGAGTGTTACTGAAATACTATGTCATATTCAGAATTTGGAAAAGTAGTTACAAATATTACTCAAATTCTAACATTTTTTGAGCTGGCTCTTGCCCCAGATCTGTTAAAAATATCTTCATCTACTTTTGTGTGTTATGTAAAAACAAAGCCTAAGCAATTCCATATTAGGAATTGACACTGACACCATTGTTGTGGGGGAAAATAGGTAGTAAAATGACAATAGCAACAAAATCAGTTGGCTTTTGGAAGGACAAATACTGTCACATGTATAATAGGTTAACTTGAAATGGATTGAATGGCCGAGTTATTCATGTTAAGAGTGCCTGTGCACACATGTGTGCATCTGTATGTGTTATGTGTATGTGCAGCACATCTTGTGGTCCTTATCATTACTGTCTTGCTTTTCTTTTGACATGGGAAGGAAATGAAACAAGAGAAATATAATCAATGAGCCGAAGACTGACTGGAATACAACACATGCCCTTGCATTCACGCAAACACACACATTTCACATAAACACACACACATATGCACATGCGCACACATAGACACACGTGCGTGCACACACACACATACACACACACACACACACACACACCCTCACTCACAAACACATCACACATAGTGCAATCACATCTCCAGAATGAAAGATGTATGTGTGTCACTTATAACAGTAATTTATGCAGAGCCTTAATTGAAAATTGTTATCAGAATCAATTTGGCAGCCTTTAATAGGATGAGGGCAAAGAGGCTGCAAGAGAGCCAGTTCCCTGGATGATGCATTTGTTAGAAAGCGAGAGACAGTGTACGAGTGTTTGTGTATCTGTATATGTTTGTCAGTCTGCATTCGTGCTCTGCATATTGCTGCAAATTGATTTTTATTTGTGCATATATGTATCCTGGCAGGCTTTCACGCTGGGTCTGTATGTAGAAATAGCTCCATTGTGCTTTGATTGGACCTGACAAACCATCATTAGGTTCTCCACATGGATCCACAATTCTAGTACATTTACTTAAGAATGCTAAAGTAACAGAGTGAATATATCTAGTTTCTTAAAACTACTGTTGTATGTGAGTGTTGTGATATGACTGATTCCAGAACGACCAAGTGACTGTAAAGCAATTAATATGCAAATGAATGCCTCCACCTTTTATTATTGTTCTGTCTAATAATGTGTGAAGATTCAAGGTGTTACAGGTGTTAGATTAGCTGTGTGTGTAAGAGAAATAGAAAAGAGGCAGAAAGAAGAGATGTTGCAGGTGTTCTCCAAACCTGTGTGTGTGTATGTCTGTGTGTCTGTTCATCTCCACTCACAGTAAGAACATCCGTAAACTTCTATTCGCAGACCAATCCGTCCCTCCTCGCTCCAGTCTAACGGGATGAGCCTAAGGAAGCGAGCCACAATTCCCTGCTGGAGCTCATGGCGAACTGCACTCTCTGAGTTGGAGTTCCCGGAGAAAGCCTATGAATACAACCATTCATATACACACAGACATAGACACACACACACACACACACACACACACACACATACAAATTAAATACATCAAAGCCACGAGCCTGAAGTCAAACAAGCAGCTTCAGGGCTTCAGAACAAGAGTATTTGTTCCACTCACCACATCCTACCCTAAAGGTGCTCACTCACAAAACATACAAAATAATTATGAGTCTACATATCTAATATGCCCACCATAGGACAGTCTAACCGTAGGGGATGTTAGGAGGAAATTGCATATTGTATTCAGCTCTGTATGCATTAAGAAACTTCCTGCTCACATCAATTTATATCTAGGCTGATTTATGTGTCCCCAAAAAGTAATAGGGGCTTGTAACTGATGAGGTTTACAGTTCTTTGCTATATTAGCACTTTGTTCCACACAGCTGGTGTACTGTCTAAAAAAATCAGCCTTTGAACAACAACAAACCAGTGTTCAAATTACAGAAGACCCCACAGAAGCTGGAGGCATCTTGAAAACCAAATAATGCCTAATTAACATTTCCAACGTTGCAGTGATGTCTAATTAAAATGTCTTATTTATCTGCAATTTTAAATATCTGTGCACAGCCCCAATGTGGCTCCACTTCCATGACTAAACATGTGCTGGTTGTTTTGTACCCATCATGGCTTGACAACATGAGCTGCTCTCCAGTGTTTTGCTGTAAGCATAATTATTTGATGTCAGATTTCAATGACAGGCTACTGAAGTACATCTTCTGACATTGCATTTTTTTCTTGCTGTTTTGATTTAAATATGACTGACTGGAGTCTTTACCACCCACTAAAAAATCTTATTTACATGGAAAAGAGAAATGACATAAGTAAGGCATTCACTTCACCAAACAGCACAGAAAGCTATTGGACAAATAAAAGAGGCACTCGTTAAAATGACCTCCTGTTCTCACTCCATCCTTCTTGTTTTCCTTCCCCCTGCTTAGTTTCTCTTCTTTCACTTGACCTGACACGTGATGGGGAGAACCTCTAACCGCCCACTAATCCACCTCACCACAGTCCCTGAACTATTTTCACTTCTGTGCATTCTCCTGTCCTCTCTGAAATAAACACACTGCACAATCCCGTTCCCCCATGCATTTCTTCGACACACACATGCATAGAACAGTTGGCACATACCACTGGGGAGAAGCATCATTAATAGCCTAGCAGGTAACTAGAAGAGAGCAAGACACTAGACAGCCATGTGTTATTTCCGATAAGACATGGAGTGGGCAGGGCAGAGGATGAGTGTATGTGAAAAATAACTTGCTCAGACAGTCTGCTTTAAGCTGACTCTTCAGTGACCCAAGAATGTACCCCTGAAGATATGCTATCTGCAAAAAGAGGAAATGGTCAAGAGTTTAGACTTAGCTCAGAGCTACTGAACTTCCACTATAGGGAGGGAGTGGACAGTATTTCTATTCTCAGTGAATTCTTCTCACTTTCATATTTAATCTTTATTTATTCCTGAAAGGTTAACTGAAAGCCTTTGTGTCCTGCTTCAGATTCACAAAGCTCCACATGACTCATCAGGGAACCCTTCTGCATAGTTTGACTGCAGTTTCTATGCTCTGCAGGAGTGCAGGTCCTCCACATCTGGGTTAAGTGGCTTGCTCAAGGGCAGTTATGCCGTTTGAAAGAGAAGGGTGCAGGGTAGTATTGTATGTATGTCACCAATAAAAAAACAAATAAATTAATAATTAATACATTGTACCTGTTGGTCATCTCATAGCTGTTCAGAGAAGGGACAGCATGTTATCAATCCTTATTTTCTGCTTTATGCTCCTGAGCATGAGATAGCTTAAGTTATGGCTTTTCCACCCAAAGTCATAAAACTCACAAATACATTTCTCATAGTTCTACAGGAAGTTTGGACACATCCATCTGTGGATAGGCAACAGATCAAGTAGCAGCTATAATCATGTGAAAGGCAATACTGTTTAACTTTTGCAAAGACTGATAACTGATGATTCAGCAACGTAAACCTTAAAGTTACATTTAATTTGCTATTTACAGCAAGTTAGGTGGAAATAATATTTTGCCTCTTCTTGTTAATCAAAAATAATCAATAGCAGGCTATCAGGTATAATTGCTGCTTATTTAGCTACTTTTCAAATTAGCTACCACACTATATAGACACAAGCACTGGCATACCTACAGATTACATGCACAGGAGCTGCTAAGCCATGAAAACCCATACCATGAAGCTCCCAGGAGACAGTTTTAGTGCTGATGTTAATGCCAGAGCAGGTTTGGAACTCTGCAGTTGTTGAGTCAGCAGAGCATTGGTAACTTTGAGCACTCGGGAACCCCGTTATAACTTCAAACATCTGTGTGCTGATCTGAGCTCAATTCATAGTTGCATGGCATGTCATCAAAACACTAGAAGTCACCAGTGAAGTATGTCTCTATAACTGAGATATTCCTTTAGTCACCTGGGCTAGCACTACTCTGTGGAGTTGTTTGTACAATTCTACAGTAGCTTTTGTTCCTCTAACCCTTATCTTTCTCTTCTTTTTTGCTGTCAAATCTTCTCAAGCTTTCCTCTCATCCTGTGCTCTCTATTGCATGTTTGTCCTTCACTATTCTGTTTCCAAAATGCCTGTGGTGTTGGCTGATGATATGAAGCACAAGTACAGTTATATCTATCTGCATGCACACACGCAAGCATATATGCACATATACAGACACAGACTGCCAACACACCCCCTTGCCATTTAAGCAATTATGCAATGTTAAAACCTGATATCACTGTTAAGCTCACTTCATAGTTGGAAATAAAATAATAAAAGAAAAAAAAATTCTATCTTCTGACAATTTTGCTGGCTGCATGCAGATGACTTCAATTCTTTTTGTCCAGCTGTCACCTTCCTCTCCTTGCCCTTGTCAAGGTATACCAGAGAAAGAAAAAGAAAAAAGAAAAAGAGAGAGAGAGAGAACAAAACCATTTTTGTCTTCACCCAAAAGCTCCATCCCCCCATCCTATTTTTTTTCTCTATATCCCTATTGTGTTCATCCCGCTTTCTACACTTATCTGTGCTTGGCTGAATGAACAGCTCAATTCAAAGGCATTACTATGCAGAGCGGGGGGCAGAAGGCAGGATAGGGAAGAGAGGAGGAGGATGAAGATGAGGAAAAAGCTGTGGATGCTGAACACCTTGCAAAAGTCTGCCTAGTGAACCATTTAATTCCCTCTACTCCAAAGTCAAATCATTAACCGGCAAACCAATGAGTAATTGGAAATATATGTGTGACTGCATACAGTGTGCCTGTGTGACAGTTTATGTTGAGGTCGGTGCACGTGTGCATGTGTTATAAGCAACTTCAGAGCTTAGACACTTTGACGTTTTGTTTAATCAAGAACTGAAGTAATTTACGGCAACAAAGGCCGCAAAGTGCCTGAAGCAAATTTCAGGGTTTACTCACTAGCTGCTATGTGTACGCGTGCATGGTTGCACATACTTTGAAGGATCTGAAAGATTCTGCTAACTACTATATGAAGCCTAACACTTATGTATGTCAGTAATATCTACAGTTTTAACTTTAGCTTAGTTGGGTTATTCAAGACTCCTTAGTGGATCCACACTGATAAATATTTACTGCTATTTTTGAGGATGTGCATAACATTTTGGAATATTAAAAATGGCGCAAGTTAGTAAGAGAGACTTTGAATTCAAATGGAAAAAAAAAAGTGCAGAACTGTCACATGATTTTGGCAATCCATGAGATCAGTGGGGGAAAAGTAATGAGAGAAATCTTGACTTGGAAAACAAAATAATGAGGGAAGCTGAGAACCAGCCAGTCTCTGTGCTGACCATTTGGAACACAAGAGCTGTCATTCAAGAAAGAACAAGCCAATCACTTTCCTACAGCTGGTCAAAAAAAATACCCCTGTGGTCTGCTCTGTCTGACATACACAAACACACATCGCTTGTATACAAGATACACATCCACGTCGGCATGCTTGCTCCCATAAATAGACCCTGGCAAAATTCTCCACACGCCCATTATCTAACTGCTCAAAAGCTCTCCCTCATTGCTACTCCTCACCCGCTTACTTATTTTCCCTGGCTGCATGATTTCATTTCCTGAATGAGCATCTGTCCTTTCTGTCTCTTCTGTCTCTTCTGTTTCACTGAATATCAGTCTGTATATATGTGAACGTATTTCTGTTTGTGTTGTGTGTCTACGTTTTGACAGCCAGAGAGAGGCCATTCCAGAGAACAGATCTCTAGATACTGAGAAACAACAAGTGAAAGCTATTTTCTGGCATTTGCTTGTTGCTGCCGGACCCTTTGTTAGACCAGCCCAGAGTCAGGGTTATTGTGTGTGTGTGTAGATTTGTGTGTATGTTCCCTCCAAACAGGCAGGGGAAATCAGTCCGGCCTGGTCTGGTCTTTTGTTTTTATTGACAAGTGTACGAGACAAAACAGAAGGACCATAGAGAAATTTGTGTTTCTGTGAAGCCCTGTGGGTGGCCGTGTTTGTTTGGGAATGCGCCTTTATTGTGCCAAGAAAATGGGCCAAATTCTAGCAATGCTTAATTTAAGTTATGAATCTTTAAGGTGTTTTAAAGTGGGGTGGGTGTTACAAACTACACCACGTGCCCAACACCTTGAGAGTAGGCCTTACTACACACACACACACAAAAAATGCCTCAATAGGAAATCTCTTCTTACCATTTCATGACACTTGCTGACAGAATTAAAATTCTGGGCTACACAGTCAATCAAGTATCCCACTAGGGGTGAGGACCACAACGAACTTCTGCTGCAGGCAGAAGCTAAATGGATTTTTGATCTGAGTCTGCAGCTCCAGATGGGCTCAATGAGCTGAATGAGGAACTTGATCTGTTCTATTTCCTGTAATGGTTTTGTATTTATTTTTTCTTTTTTTTGTATTTCTACCATCTTTTTTTGTAAAGTTTTGATTGTCTAAGTTCTTTCTCTTCAATGATCTGTTATCCTTAGACATGTAATCCTATTTTCTTAATCATACATGTTTTTATATGTTTGTGCCTGTCTTTCTCAGTTTTGTGTATATAGAATTTTTGAGATGCTGTCTATTTTTGGTGAGCTCATGTCACATCTCTTGCTTTACAAGGAAGAACAGTGAGCTTGAATTGTACTGAAAATCTGCAAGTTTTATTATAACTAGTGTCTGTCCTTCCATTGCTGTGTGGACCTGTGATTTCTGTATATCAAAGGCATGTTAAGCTGCCTCCAATATTATTTACGTTGTTTTATTGGAACAGTTCAGAATTATCTCCCTTTGTATCTGTAATGCGCCAGATAGTCAGTTCAGTCTCTAATTAAATGGCTTTACCTGCTAAAACGGGCACCCAAGGAACTGGTGACAAATGGAAATTGAATCTTTTCTTTGCTTTCCATACATTTTCAAGGAAAAATGAGAACCTTTTATGCCAATACTTTTTCACACACTGCCTTTTTGGCTCATTAATTACTGTATAGTAATTAAAAGAATGAGAAAAAAAGAAAGTACTTAAGAAGAAAATTTTATCATGAAACTTTCATCGGCATTTCTTACCTTAAATTCACACACATGCACACACACATGCATAAGAACACACATGTGTTTGCATGTGTTTTGACATGATGTAAGTAGTTTTACAATATCATGTTTGACTCCTGATCTTAGCTGTAAGACCCATGAGAACCAGTTGGAAGCTATAGTCAGTCAAATGACTCAGATAGATGCCACTCATCTCCAATAGCCTTGTGGACTAAAGAAAAAAAAAAACATTCTTGAGTGGTTATTAGGGCACCATCAGTGCACTGTTGACATAAAATGGTTTCTACAGTCCTCATTTATCATACAACATTGAGACAGCTCATACAATAGGAAAGTAGAATTTTACTTCAGTGCCATTTTTTTTATCCACTGTCCATGCAAGTACGATTTTGAAACTGTTGACAGACCAATTAAAATTTCATTACAGCCACTTAAGTTGTAAAGAAACTTTAATGACTCACTGGGATCTATCCTTTCTCCATAATTTCAGGCTTTTCAGACCTCCAATATGTAATACTACTGGTTTCACTGATCTGTCACACAGTCACAGACATACGTTTATACACTGCATGGACAAAAGTACTCGACCACCTACACATTGGAAACCAATGTCATGAAGCTCCCAGCACACAGTTTTTGTGCTGATGTTAATGTCAGAGGAGGTTTGGAAATCTGAGTCAGCAGAGCACTGGCAAACATTTATGCACTATGCATCTCAACACTCTGCAACCCGGCTCTGTAACTTCATGTGGTTTGCCACTTTATGGCTCAAGTGTGATTTTGGCATCCTATTATAGTACCACACTAGGATTCAGTGAGCTCTTTAGAATGACCCATTCTTTCACAAATCCTTATAAAGGAAGACTATGTTGTTAAGTGGTTGATTTTATACACTTGTGGCAATGGGACTGAAAACACCTGAATTCAAAGATTAAGAGGTGTAGCCCAGTACTTTTGTTCATATTGTTCATGTTGATGATCTTCATGGTTTCAATTAGACATGGGTCTCCTATGGCAGTGGCAGAGTGAGCCAAGGCACTTGTGTGCAAAAGACCGGCACTTTTAGAATTGATGTAGCGTAGTCACACATTCTCTCCATATTTGGAAAAAACGATCATCAATGAATGTCTTAATGTCACTGCAGCAGAGACACAGGTGGTAAGATAAAATTTTAGGTACACAGTACATGTTATTGGTGTTAAGGGCAATCTTTAGTGTGCTTTAGTGAGAAGCTCATAAAAATGCACAGGAGACCGGAGTACATGGCTGTCCAATAAACTGACTGCTTTCTGGTCAGACTTACGTAAAAGATATCAGGGTGCTCATACAGATATAAAGTTGACACGTTGAGATGTCATCAGATTAATGAAGAGTAGTGCATGTCTGAAAAAGGCTTATTTGAATTCATCATCTTCGTTATTCACGCTCAGCAAATTTTAATTTCCACACTCAACTCTTTATTTGGAATGAAGTGACATTAAATAGGCTGATGCTCAAGTTCTGTGAAGTTGCTGCAGCCAATCAAGATAAAGAGTCAAAAGTTAGAAGACAGACTTTATATCAGGGTCGATTAAAAAGAAAAAAAGATGAAGTCATAAAAAGTAATCTCCATGACTGCAAGCAGTATGTTCCTCTGATTAGTTAAATTTAAACATTTTGGACTTTAATGCTGAATGTGATAATTCCTTTAGTGGCCAACAGCAGCTAATCATCAGTAGTCAGTGTGAGTGAATGAGTGACTGTATATGCATGGGGAAACACACTGGTCAACAAACAAGTTGGCCTGCTTCTTATGGATTTTGATGTGCTGAATCCACATAAGACAAAAAAAAAAAAAGATGATTGGCTACTATTTCCAAGATGTTTATTGTTTTATATTTTACATGTACATTAGGTTGTTGAGATTTAATCATAAATTGTAAGCTTATGTTTTCTATTTATGGTTGCTTCATATAATAATACTTCACCTTTCTTCATCATGCAGCAATGTAAAATACACAAAACGGTCTATACAGGAAGACTTAATATGAAACATTGTATTAGAATGCATAACAGGGTTATTGCACCTCAATTCACACACACAAAAAACTACAAAGGAAATGCAAAGGTTATATGCATTACACTGGTGCTATAAGTTGTATAAGTCACAGTGCTTTCAACTGGATATTGTAAAAGATAATGAAAAAAAATATTGCTTTAAAAATATTTTAATACACTTTAGAAAAGCATATACATTTACTTTGCAATATCACAACTAGGAAGGGCACATCCATTCAGATTATAGGTCACAGGGTCAAATAGAAATAATTTCATAACTGCATTTCATACTTGATACAGTTCCACTTCCTACGAGCCCAAAATTTGGTGAACAGTTGGGAAGAGTGGCCATCTGAAAATTAACACTTCAGGGGTCAAAATCTATTTTAGTCATTTGTGGTTTCAATTAAGAATATTTGGTCTTAGAACTGACATAGCAGCATATTATGAAAACAATTTTAAGCATCATTTTCAATTTCAGTAAACCAAAACCATTCAAAGTTTGTCTACATTTGTTTCAGAAGCATTTTTGACAGTAGACCAGTCTCAGGAATTTGGGTCAATAAGAGTAACGAACAAAGCATCAACAACAATGATGAATGCACACATCACTGTGAATGCTAGACCTTTTAATAATCTTACATCAATATCAAATGAGTGTGCCTCATTTCATCGATGTAAATGGATCTCCCTGGAGTCCTTCCCCAATTCATTTTAACAGCAGACAGCAGTTGCTGTTTGGATGGTAGCAATGGATCATCTCCATCTGTGACTTGACTCATTAGTAACTTGGGAAGTGCTGGCTTGAATTCAGTGGAACATGGAAGAACACATTCATCTTCATATTACTTTGGATAGTGGTTTTCACTCCCAAACAATTAATAATCAGTAAGAAAATAGGTACTTAAGAACATTTTGACACAACAACTCCTGGAAAAAGCATATTTTCCTCTATAGTGCAACTATCATCATGACTACAAGGACAGTGTCTTATTACCCTTAACTGCACAGTTTGGTAGTGCATTGGTTTTGTACTGGTGTATGTACATCTTTGCAGACCTGTCTACTGTCACTTGTGGGCAGTGTCAAAAATATATGAAACAAATGGTTATGTGGACAACTCTCTCCCTGGATAAGAAAGTAGTTATAATGTACAAAAAAAGTATTTGCATTGGAGTGAAGTAGAGTGCTAAAAAGATGTTAAAGCATCTCACTGATTTAAAAAAAAAAAAAAAAACTTTTCAGGTTTCAGGTTGCCTGAGTGACAATACACTGATCAGGCATAACATTATGACCACTGACAGATGAAATTAATAACACTGATTATCGCTTCATCATGGCACCTGTTAGTGGGTAGGATATATTAGTGAGTAAGTGAACATTTTGTCCTCAAAGCTGATGTGTTAGAAGCAGGAAAAATGTTTCAAAAATGTTTGAAAAGGGCCAAATTGTGACAGCTAGACAACTGGGTCAGACTATCTCCAAAACTGCAGCTCTTGTCGGGTGTTCCCCGTCTGCAGTGGTCAGTATCTATCAAAAGTGATCCAAGGAAGGAACAGTGGTGAACCAGTGACAGGGTCATGGGCAGCCAAGGCTCACTGATGCATGTGGCCTGGTCTGATGAATC
>VUQS01074188.1:3340-19127 GCA_015108495.1 Heterochromis multidens | reverse complement strand
AACATTATGAGCACTGACAAGTGAAGTGAATAACACTGATTATCTCTTCATCATGGCACCTGTTAGTGGGTGGGATATGTTAGGGAGCAAGTGAATATTTTGTCCTCAAAGTTGATATTAGAAATGTTAGAAGCAGGAAAAATGGGCAAGTGTAAGGAGTCTGACAAGGACCAAACTGTGATGGCTAGACGACTGCGTCAGAGCATCTCCCAAAACTGCAGCTTGTGAGGTGTTCCCGGTCTGCAGTGGTCAGTATCTATCAAAAGTGATCCAAGGAAGGAACAGTGGTGAACCAGTGACAGGGTCATGGGCAGCCAAGGCTCACTGATGCACGTGGGGAGCGAAGGCTGGCCCGTGTAGCTACTGTAGCTCAAATTGACGAAGAATGTACCAGAATACACAGTGCATCACAGTTTGTTGCGTATGGGGCTGCATAGACGGAGACTAGTCAGGCTGCCCATGCTGACCCCTGTCCACCACCAAAAGCTCCAACATTGGATGGCCGATTGCATGTGCGTTGCTTACCTGGGGAACACCTGGCATCAGGAAGTCGGCGGATGCAGTGTGATGCTTTGGGCAATGTTCTGATGGGAAACCTTGGGTTCTGCCATCCATGCAGATGTTACTTTGACACGTACCACCTGCCTAAGCATTGTTGAAGATCATGTACACCCTTTCATGGAAACGGTATTCCTTGATGGCTGTGGCCTCTTTCAGTAGGATAATGTGCCCTGCCACAAAGCAAAAATGGTTCAGGAATGGTTTAAGGAGCACGAGTTTGAGGTGTTGACTTGGCCTCCAAATTCCCCAGATCTCAATTCAATCGAGCATTTGTGGGATGTGCTGGACAAACAAGTCTGATCTATGGAGGCCCCACCTCGCAACTTACAGGACTTAAAGGATCTGTTGCTAAACTCTTGGTGCAGATACCATTGCACACCTTCAGGGGTCTAGTGGAGTCCATGCTCGACGGGTCCGGACTGTTTTGGCAGCAAAAGGGGGACCAACACAATGTTAGGCAGGTGGTCATAATGTTATGCTTGATCAGTGTATTTGGTTATTGTGCAGGGATTCAGTGCAGTCAGACCCCTGATAGGTCACAGATTCATTGACCACTGGACAAAAAAGATGGTGGTCACCTTCAAAGAATGGTTGTATGTGGGTTTGTGTAGAAAATAGGCTAGGTGAAATGATTTCGAGATGATGTAATGAAGGAGTATTGCCACTATTCAGACATTCAAGGCTTTTTGTAGCTAGTTGCAAGTTAGACTCCACAGTGTAGGGAAATTAGCTTAACTGTAATATGGGGAATATATGCAATTGTTATGAAAGAAAGCATACTTATAATATATGTTTACATACTAATGTATAGCATAAAAACATAATAAAAACAAATGGAAAAGAAAAATTTTATATTATTTTAGAGGAATATATTCCATTGAAAAGTCTTTGCATTTGGCGAGAAGGAGAGGAGCAGTTGATTTGCTTGTGTGTGTCACCCACACAAGGACAGAGAAAGATCAAAGATGATTATGTGCCTACATCATAATGACTTTTTATGAGTATGGAGTGCAATATATTTAAGCATTTAAAAAAAAAGACATTCTTCTTTTCTTTGTCCAGTCTTTCTTTGATCAAAAGGATCATGACATGGCCACCTACCCAGCTGTCAAGCTGATTACAATGGCATGGCCTTTCCATGGGTTAGGGAGTTTTAGATTACTCATCTTGACAGTGCTGACATTTTTGAGGTAAGTTTAGGGGTTCTTTTTGCCAGTTTTATTCTTGAGAGGATGGTATGTTGATGGATATTCTGTTGTTCCATATGGACTTCTATGTATTTTAGGAGTGGAAATCCTCGAGGAGCATTGCTTCAGCTTGCTATTCTGCTGTGTCTGAATGTGCTTCTGATAAGAGGTATCATGATGACGTCCCAACTTCTGAGGTCATAATAATTATAACAATAATTTCTATCAGAAAGGCTGACAAATTATTGTCCTTCTAGAGCGCACTGAAAACATCTGCGATGAGATGTTTTTGTGTGTAACATAATGCCATCAAGTTCTGCCAACGACGTCAAGTACAAAGAATTAAGATAATATTTTGGTTTCCATAACAACTCTCTTCCTGATATTAACACAGGGAAAAGAACATTTCATTCCACCAATAAGAAGAAAAAAAAAGCTTTTATTTAAAAGCTTCAGATCAAAATAACAATATTTCAAGCTTTGTTCACACCAGATTTATCATGAGTGAAGTTTAAAAAATATTGCGACATGACAGTTTTAATAATCAAAACAAACCTAAATCTCAGTAGATACAAATTGAAATTATGGTAGCACCCCTGCTGAGATGTGAAACACATCTCCTGATTACTCAGTAACAAGCTGAGGTTTAACAGTTTTTTAGAGTTTGTGAGCTAAATATAAATGTAAGAGGGAGATACAAGCCAGTTAGATTATGTTCTTTGCATCGTCCTTTGTAACATTAGACATGACAAAACTACATTGGTTTTAATTTGAGTAAAACTGTACATGGTGAAACCATTTCATCATCCAGTGGCTCAGTTGTGGAGGCTCATGCCCATGTAACTGCACCACCCAATTTTAATTCCAGGGCCACTGTTCAAAAGGGGCATAAACAAATTAATTAACAAGCTTTGATGGCAATTCTGGCAAAAGCCTAAAATGTAAATAGTGTCTGTAGTATACAATAGAATATGTGCATATTTTATTATTTTATTCCTCTGCAGGAGTGCTTATAACTAGCCCAACAGTAAACTCCAGATCAGCCTCCTGTATGCTCATAGGTATCCCTCCTCTTTGAGAACATTACCTGATATATGGAAGATATTCGTATTGTATTGGTTTTTATATTTGTCTCCAAGACAATAACCTTTCTCTGTTTGTTGTTTTCCTTGTTTTCAGTGCTGCCCTGCTTTAGTGGTGTTCTTGTGGTTTCTTGCACTAACCCAAGTTTATTCATTTTTTTTCTAATGTAAGCTCCCATCGATTAAAGTGTGTGCCAAAAGTCTAAAATGTAAATGCATGAGGCACTTGATGTCTGCATCTAATAAAATGTAAAAACGTGGACGGCAACTGAAGCCTGGCAGCACTGAAGATCATCTAAGTTCAAAAAGTCAGCACTTCATTTCATTCGCATTGCTTTTCTTTCTCAGATGTGACTGAAATTTCACAGATAAATAAGTCAAACTGCAATGCCTCAAAAGTGAAATCAGAGGTGGGAATTAGGCCCATTTAATTTAAGCTCTACAAGTTTTAGTACAGATTTAGTGACTTGTGTATTAGATTATTTCCATTTTGGGAGATTGCATTTCCCCAACTTGAACCAGATCAACCTTAACCTTGATCTTTACTATGAATTTTTAGTGGCACCGACTCACTGCAGACACTGACTCATTCTGTTTGTTTACACATTATAGTATGTCTATGGAGCACTTACTAATTTAGGTAGCAAACCATTTTAATTAGAATTGGTTTATATGTCAACATATAACTTCTGGTGAAAATTTAAAGCATATTTTTACTGATACAAATTCAGTTAAAAGATTCCCTGTAGGTGGGGACTGCTTATTGTATTGCTATCTTCCATTTGTTTTCTCAAATCTAAATGTAACTAATTAACTTGCCTATTGGTCATGAAGACTAAGGTGGCTCAAAGGCAACACCCAGTGAAATAAATACTACACTGACATGCAGAGAAAGGTGAGCAGAGAGAGAGAGAAAAAGAAAGAGAGAGAGAGAGAATGTGGTCCACTGGTGCATAAATCCAGGTGCATGATTTATCAGTGCATGCTCTGCAGCTTTTGAAACTGAATTAGTCCCTACCACTGAGACACAGAGGCATCACCATTCATTTATCTGACGAGCCACAGTCTAGCAACTCCGCCCTCTTGAGAACATACACACACATTCGATCACAATTGGACAAAGGCAAGCGCATGAGCTCCAGTCAAGCTCCAACACTAACACTTTAATATAAGCTTGCACGTGCTCGTTTCAACATCATTAGCTTCAGTTTTATATACAGCCTGTAGCACAGAGAGGAATAAAATGGGGCTCAGCTGTACTGGTAAGAGCGAAGCATTACACTCACAGTGTATTACAGCACCACATTTCCTGACACCTTTTTAGCAAAGCTTCAGCAGAATTTCATCTGTAAATACCTGAGCAATGTGGCTGCTAACAGCACAGACTGAGACACACGTTCACAACATAATAAAGTTGTCGCCATTACTTGCTTTAACAAAATCTTTTTCATTGCTCTTCATCCACAGAAGGCTACAGCAGTTGTTTATGCACCAGTTTTGTTCAGCCAAAGGGACCAAGTGTAAATTGTTGGTTTAGTTTATTTAAGTTGACACTGACTAAGTTACAATCGAAATGTTATCCTGCACCTGGTTGGATTTTTTATGTAGTACCATGAGTGAGGAATCCGATCTAAATGACCAATATTAAATGGACAAATCTAAAGTTAATTCTGTCAGCTTGGGGCAAGAGGAGCTAGATGATCTTTTTAAGTGCAGTGCTTGTTAATGTTAAAACTGCTCAATGCAAGGATTCTGCACTAATAAAAGAAATTCCTGAACAGTGTGCCTCTCTGTGTTTGTAGCACACAAGAGAATCTATAGCCACGCTTAGGAAAAATATATGTACTGTAATTTACTTGCCTTATGCCTCATGTCTCAACAGCTAGCTGACAAGATACAAGATAATGTGCTTCCAAACACAAAGGCCCGGAATGTCTTTTGGGTTTTATCCCGTTGCTCTCTAAAATTCTTTTCTCTGTGATGCCAGTTTAGAGTAAAAACATCTGTTTTATGGCATGCTTTTTTTTCACTGCATTATTTTGATCAGAGTAAACTGTTATACTGATATCTCTATAAATATTAGTAGCCTGTAGAACTGCATTAGCTACTGTCATCATTATCCTTTATAGAACACCACCACCACCAGTATTTACAGGTGTCACCTCCTTGCTTACCTCAGTTTTAATAGCCAATTTCACTGTCTGTTCTAATGTATTAAAGTACAACCTATGTCTCCAAGATGCGCAAATGGGTTTGAATTAAATTTAAGTGGAAAGTTCTTCACAAAACACATTATGGAAAATAAACTGGTAAAAAGAAGGATGTTTTGGGATGCTGAAACTTATGCAATGTTTTAGAGCTGTTCCAAGACTAGACTATTTTTCACCCGTCCAGTGAGAAACTATTATTAACTTGTCCCCTTTTGATGCTGTATCAGCTTAAGATGAGGCTGTGGCTGTGCTAGTTTATTGGATACATACATTACTGTCAACTGACCTAGTGTACTTTCAGCTTCAAGCATCTCATCCACATGAATAAACAATCTGGCAATGTAGGAGAGGGCCTGCTGGTACTATTTGAAAAAGAGTTATGGTAAATGACATTGTGGAGGGGAATTCTGACTTATTAGGTTAATTTATTTTGGATGTGTAATATTGGATGTCTTGTTGTAATTCAGTACACATGGCATTTAGATTTCTTGATTTCTTTCTCTTGTGTTTACATAAAGAAAGTGTGATGCTGTAACTATGGAACAAAAACCAACTCATTTGGCTTTTCTGAAGGTTTCTGATGTAGCCAAGATATAAGCATAGCTGTAATTTTTATAACTGCCTCTGAATTCACATTTAGTATTCACATTTGTCTTTTCCTTTTTGTTGATGGAGAAGTATAGAGAAGGTCAGAAGGAGCTGCACTTTGTGTTTGTGGTCAAGGGAAGAACTGTGCTACCGTATGAGGAAGTCAGCAGTGGCAAAGAAATATGTGAGGGTGGTGCTAGACATGTATGAGGACAGCAAGATAGTGGTGAGGTGTGCATTTGGAGTGACAGATGGGTCTGAGGTAGGGGTGGGGTTACATCAGGGATTGGCTCTGAGCCCCTTCTTGATGGTGGTGATGGACAGGTTAACAGATGAGATCAGGCAGGAGTCTCCATGGACTGTGATGTACACAGACAACATTGTGATGTGTAGTGAGAGTAGGGAGCAGGTGGAAGAGAGCCTGGTGGAGGTATGCTCTAGAGAGAAGAGGAATGAAAGTCAGCAGAAGCATGACAGAATATATGTGTGTAAATGAGAAGGAGATAGGTGTAACAGTGAAGATGCAAGGAAGAGAGATAGTGAAGGTGGATGAGTTTAAATACCTGGGGTCAACCATCCAAAGCAACGGACAGTGCACAAGAGAGGTGAAGAAAAGCGTGTAGACAGGATGGAGTGGGAGGAGACGAGTGTCAGAGGCGATTTGTGACAGAAGCATAGTAGCAAGAGTGAAAGGGAAGGTTTACAAAACGGTAGTGAGACCCACTATGATGTATGGTTTGAATTCAGTGGCACTGACAGAATAACATGAGGTGAAGCTTGGGGACACCGAGTTGAAGGTGTTAAGATTTCCACTGAGAGTGACCAGGATGGACAAGATTAGAAATGAGTATATGAGAGGGACAGCTCATGTTGAGCGCTTTGGAGACAAAGTTAGAGAGGCAAGGCTGAGATGGCTCGGATATGAGATAGTGGATATAATGGGCAAAGGATGTTGAAAATGGAGCTTCCAGGCAGGAGGAAAAGAAGAACACTACAAAAAAGGTTAATGGATGCAGTGAAGGAGGACATGCAGAGGGTTGGTATGACAGAGGAAGACGCTAGGGATAGGGTGAGATGGAGGCAGATAATCTACTGTGGTGACCCCTTAGCAGCTGAAAGAACAGGAAAAAGAAAGAAGAAGAACTAGAAGAAGAAGATTTGTCTCTTCTTTTTCTTTTTTTAAAATTGCTGTTATTCCCAGGGTACATTTTTGTAAACCAAAAGAATTATTATTATTATATTTTTTCTAAGCAGTTTCACTGGACAAAAAGCATTTCATGAGTGATTAAACAGAGTACAGCATTACTAGATACTACACCTATAAAGCATTGTATGTATCAAATAAAGTGCTGTATGACTGTGTGTGGAGTATAGTGTAAAAGCGCTTTAAAACTAGAAAATTTCAATATAAATACTAATCCATTTACCATTAAACAAATTCAGCACTTAGCTCAATACTCGTGTTAGACCACACCCATCTTCAAACTCAACTTTCCTTTTGAGCCCACCTATGCAAATTTGAAGCTCACAACTACATCTTTCACAGGTGCTGCACTTTTGCATTAATAAAATTAGTTTACATACAGACAATTTCTACAGCTGTCTCCAAGACCAGCACAATGATGGCACATATGTACACACACACATAACCAAATCCATAAGATGGAAACCATACTATGCTGTCTTTGCTGGTAATAGCTATGCACACCTCCAGCTAAATAGTTTTCCCCAGTTGGTACCATTTTTTTATTTGAGTAATTCAGTGATAAGCTCTTAGGCATTGTCTTTTACTTAGGCATTTGGTATTTTAATTATTACAGTTATTCATCTGTGTCATTTTGACTCCTTGGAAGCGCATTAGTGTGTTATTAAAAACATTGTTTTTCACACATCCAATACGACATTTGCCAGGTCTTTACCAGTCATCCTTCTGGGTGCATTACACACTCACAGCAGTTACATTAGAACTGGCACTCTTGCTTTAACTAAAAAGTTGTTCTCTTAGTTTGGCAGTGAAAGAGTTAAGTCATCAGCGTGGAGTAATGGCAGGTGGTGATTGGTGGCAAAAGGTTCTTGAATAGAACCTTCATACATAAAAGTCCAGGATAGGCGGTTTTCTCTCTGGGGATCACTGTGTGAGCCTCATCCAGTGGTGTATGGGATTGAGCCGAATGTGATTGAATGGGCTGAAACAGGGCCTGATGGTAGCACTGTGTGTGTGTGTGTGTGTGTGTGTGTGTGTGTGAGAGCGAGAGGAACATTAAGTTGGCTTAAGCGACCTGCCACCCCCCACCTATCTCTTTGATCAATAGCACTGATTGCTCCAATATCATCACCACTTTCATACAGTCACATACTTCACAAAAGAGGTCTAAACTTGTGCCTAGGCTAAATTATCAGCAAGGGTTAGTAGGAGTGCAAGTATGTCTGCATGCATGTGTGTATTCATTCCTGTAGATTCTGCAACCCCTAGGCTCTTCCAAATAAGCCAAGAGGCAGAGAATCCATGTGCTCAGTTTTTCCTTGTAACTCCATGGGTTATTGATGGCATATGCCCAGTTCAAAATTATTGGCTCTGCATTTGTTTACATAAGCAATATTTTGAATTCCACTGGCAATAAATTAAAAAGCAATATACATGTCATAAATTTTGGCAAAACAGGGGGAAAAAAAGTTGGCTATAGTTACAAAAATGCCAAAGAGATGAATGTGTTTTGGAGTATTTGCAGAAATATTAGAGGCAATGAATCAGGGTTAATAGCAGGAGAAAAATACTTCAGAATAAATAATAACTGGCAAACAATTACGATGCAGAACACAAAAACAACAGCTTAATTTACTTTCAACTGTAAACGATTCGTATACGTCACTGCATCCAGTAAAAGTCATAAAAGGCAAAATAGCAGCAGAGCTTAGTACCCACAGCCGAAAAATAAGATAGACATACTTTATAATTTTCTTACTGTCTTACAGCAGCAAATCATAAAAAACAACTTAGCTCAATAAACTGAGTACAATATCACAGTACAAAACTGCTCAGAAAAGTAAAAACAATTATGCAAAAGAAGAAGTTCAATTAAATAGAAAGTATTAAAAAATGAAGAGCTCATTAAAGTAGTAGTATGCTTGTTCTTTGCACACAACGGACAGTGCACAACATTTGGAAAGAAGAAAATAACACTGTATACATTTTTGGTTATGAAAAGATGCACAAGAGTTTATCTAGTACTTATGGGTCGGACACAACTATCTGAACTGGGCCTTAAGTTTTATCTGTATCTATCACAGCAACAGTCCCATAAAACGACAGGTAAAACATTATTCTGGAAATGACAGAGACCATGTCAATTTTAGTAACAATGCCCAACACCAAGCTTACTGGTTATGAAGTGTACTGTAACTGTAACTACTAGCTTCTACGTTCTATGCCTGCTAGTCCTAACAAGTCAACTGCCAGTGTCCCATCTCTGACTCAAAGCCATCCGTAATTGACTTGGTCACGTCATGGCCTGCAGAGGTGGATCCACCAGGCTGCTCTGCTAGCTAAGTTAATGTTAAACATCAAAATAAATAAAAGAAATAATGTGATGCCAGTGGAAGTTACATTATTCAAGTGTCTGTCCCCCACAGTTAAGGCTACATTAGCAGCATGGGGTTAGGTTACTGGTGATTCTAAATTGCCCATGAGTGTGAATCATTGTCTCTATGTGTTAGCCCTGCCACCAGATTGGTGTACCAATCTGTCCAGGGTGTACCCTGCTTCTTGTCCTATGCCAGTTGGAATAGGCTTCCCCTCCTCCTCCTCCATTCACAACCCTGAATTGGATAAGTTGAAGAAAACACTAGATGGATGGATGCTGTCCTCACAGCTGTCTTGCTTTTGTCTTCTTTTCTTTTTCACTCCCAGAGGAATAACTCCTCTTCATTTTTTGTAGAGTGTTTCATTGTGTTCATCATTCATTTATTGTGTTTCATTGTTTGTTTAAACAGACTCATGCATGTCATGCCAATCAGGGAGGTCAGACATCTCCTACTATCATCGCAAACTTTGCACAGTGCCTCTGCTGTAGTGTAAAGTTTGTCAGCCCTCAGGGCCTCACCCACTGGCTTGGGGCCCCAACCAGTTGCCTGCCTTGCCTGGTGGTAAGCAGCGACTCTGCACACACACAGACTCACAGTGGGAAAACTAGGGATATTTAACACAACCAAGATTAATTAACAGCATGCATCAGATCTCCTTTTAGGCAGCTTTTGTTTGTTTGAAAGGTTGTTTGTTATTTTGTTGTCCCATTATCAGAGATAGAAGAAAGATTGGAAGCCTAGGCTTTATTTCTGGAGTAAGGGTGCACACTCAGTCAAAAAGTACTCTGTTCTGAATTAGGCCCGTCAGGAAGAATCTATGTGAGTCATGGCTTATACAGTACATGGTTGATTTCATGATGAGACTCTACAGTGTTTCAGTGTGTGCAAGGAATTGGTACCAAAGTCAACAAGATAAGCTGGTGAGAGTGCAGTTACTGAACTCTAGATACATGTAATACTAGAAGCCGGGAAGAAAATGTACCTATTCATTTATACCAATAAAGCTTTTGAAAAACTAATTTCATTCAATAAGAAAAAGTAAGAAAACAAGCAAATGACACAGGTAATGAAAATTTTAGTTATTCTACATTTAACTTAGGTGAACAAAAAAAATGTTGCATGAAAATATAACAATGTTTCTCTGAAGGAGTATATTTTAAAAAATGTCATTAAAAAATATTTTTAAAAATTCAAAAAATAAAAGTTGAAAATGAGTTTTCTTAAAAGCCAACACTCTTAATGGAAATAATTATCATGTAAACAAGCAGTTAAATGCTTCATCTATGGCTTTGAATAGCCGCAGATGAATAGTTCTTCCTCCCACCTGATGCTTGGTCAGGACATGCATTACAGGACTATAACTCAGGACTGCACTGAGTACCTCTTTAGTACACTTTAATTAGTTAGAATTTTAATTAAATTCCTTCACTAGCGTATATAGATGCCATGACATTATCACTGTCACTGGCATATTTTAACAGAAAACATCATCATTCCAAAATTGAATAAAGTAGCTTTGGTGCCTAAAACTAACTAAACATTGACAGAAAAGGAGAAGTCAAAAATTAAAGTAAACATTTGGTATAAAAATAGTTAAGACTTGAACCCCATAGTTGGAGGTTGTATGTCTACTGTAGTATTTGAGTTTACATGCTCAGCCATTCAAAGGGATTCTGATAGAGCACAGAATTGTAGCCATGTTAGTTGACAATGGTTCAAATACGAATGCTACTGCATACTTCACACTGTTCTTAAACATGTCAGTTGAATTTGATATTCAATTTCCCATTCTTTGACTGACTCAGTGTTTAAAATGGCCAGGAAAACATGTGTTTACAGAACGTTAATATCACTATGAAATTTTGTCATAATTGTGTATGAATTCTTGAGTTATGGCCAAAATCTGTTTTGTGGCATACACAAGTTTGACCTTTAGCCACAAAATTATAATCACTCCCTTTAATCTCCTTAAATCTAAAAATTAAAGAAATTCCCTCAAGACATTCCTGACGTGCCTGTGTATTTAAAAAAACAAAACAAAAACAAAGGATGAACGACTCCCTCTGCTTTCTTTCTTTTCAAAAGATTTATTGTAATTTGAGAATCAGATGCACTGGGGAAAAGACAAACAAGCTGAACAGATACATACCCTGTCCAATTCTACTGTTGAGATAAACATAAAAACAGTCTCCTCCCCTGCACTTCAAGGTTTTAGATTTCTGCTGTCTAGTTTGGTATATCAGCATTATTCATGACAGGGCTATTCTTGTGCTCTTGTCTCCCATCTGTTATCACCTGTAGCCTTCCACTATGCAGCAACAGTGAATAGTGAAGGCTATTAACCCATTAGCTGATCACAAACTGTCAGGTACCCCACTCAAGTACTTGCTAAAACTACAGTGATGGAAATGTGTTGGTTTGGCAAAGGAGATGTAGAAAATAAAGCCAGAGAAAAAGAGACCACATCCATACAATTACTGAAACATTAAATGCAAATGGCTCATTTTGAAATGATGTTCTTATACCATATCTTTCCTCTAAGATCCATAAAATCTTCAGTAAGATGAGCTGCAGTCATGTTATATTTGGTATAAACTCAGGGAATAACATTTCCTTGCACTATGCAGTGATACTTATGAGTTTTCATCCCACACAAGGTTTTCTGCTGTTGTTTACATATGTAGGTAGACAAAAGGATTTCACACTTTTTGAGCCCTTTTTAGTACTTGAAAAAAGGCATTAAGCCTGTAAAGCCTGAATCATGAAATAATTACAAGAAAATTCAAATTTTTTGAAACTGAAGTGTTTATTGAACCTTCTGACAAATAAAATAAAATAAAATAAAATAAATAAAATAAATATCAATTTGCATATATGAGTTTTAATTGAGTTTTTAATTTCAGTTTTAATAATAGTTTTTGCTACATCCAGCATTTCTGATCAATGTATTGCTCACAGTAGAACTGCATGTGTCTAACTGTATATATCAGGTTTTTCAGGAAAAAAAAAATTACAATGACGGTGTGAGGTCTTAAAAACTCATGTATCAAATATGACACACTTGGCGTTACATGGTTAAGAAGACAATTGGTGAAAGCTAAGCTGGGAACAGACCTTGATAGCTGATTTGACCTTAAAAAAAAAAAAAACTAATAAAGAAAGAAAGAAATTTGCAATTTTTCAGGGAAAATTTTATAAAAAAAAGAGAAAGCTAGTAAAAGCAGCAATGTACTCTAGCTAGTTTATGCCAGTAATTTAATTTTACATAAATCCAATTTACTCAGTTAACATTTTAGTAATTAGCCCTATTTGAGTGCACAGCTAAATGTCATCTGTGTAAGGATGAAAACAGACACCATAATTATGAATGATGCTCACAAAAAGAACAAAGATAATAAAACAGGTTCAACGACCTAGTCCTGGGGTACTCCATAATAAAGAAATATATTCATAAACAAAACTGCCCATTTCTCAGTTTCTAGTTTCATGCTCTTGCTGAAATTCCAACCCAGTTTGGTAATTTACCATCAAGAGCTGAGAACAGACTTAGCAATATTTAGATTAATGAAATGCCATCATTTGTTTCAAGAGCAAGCCATCTACTCCACTTAAAAAAGCCGTCCCCGTGTTCGATGGTGTAGAAAAGAAGTGAATTAAACTCTTAGAACTCACACTATTTGAAAATAAGGTAACTTAAGGTAATTGGGAAGTAAGCCAAAAAAAGATGGGTTGCTTTGGAAGCAAGTGTGGGACAGAGAATGCAAACATTTTAATGGTCTTAGAGTTTGCACTTGTTTGATACACACATACAAACACAAACACCTGCACAAATTACTTGACCACTCACCCAAATGTTGCCATCTTGGTGATAAGGCTTCCAGTTCCTTCCTGTGTCACTGTAGAGGAGACGATACTGTGTCGTCCAGTCAGAGCTGCTGTAGCGGCCCTGTGTTGCTATGGCGCTCACCTGCTTTCTTGAACCAAGGTCTACCTGTAGCCACTGATAATGGTCACTGTCGAGAGGTGACCATCCACCAGCTCCTGCAAAGTCAGTAATATTTCATAATGAATGGGACATCAAAGGTCAATTTTTTCCCACAAATATTTAATGTAACTTTAGCAGTATGATGCAGTGGCTTTGCCAATAAATAAATACGCAGTTAAAAATATGAAGTATGTTTTCTTTCTTGGTTTTATCTTATTGGCAAAGACTTGTTCTGCTAGAGGAGAGTCAAAGACAGGCAGAGAAACTCATGGTACTCCCATAATGACATTTTGCAAAAAGCATTCATCGTTACAAGGTTAGTCCATCCTATTATTAATGGTCAGTGTCCACCGGAATGTAGCCCAGAAATTTGCTCCTAGCAGGCACCGGTGTAGGAGAAGTACTATTTTATTAAATGCTTTGCATACAAGGATCGAGCCTGCTGACTATAAAGATGTTTCACAAGAATGACGAGTATACGCTCGCTATTATGATAATTAGAATTATATGTTCTCCAATATAGAAGATGCCTCAGCTTCAAGAGGAAGGTCATTAGTATTTATGAGGTTTCAGGAAGGATTCGTTTTTAATGCCAGTATCCGAGACATAAAGACATTTTTGAAATGCTTGAGCATTCACTTTCATCCATTTTATTCTTGATATGCTCAGTTTTCACAACAAAACACAATTAAATTTGAAGAACACTATCTTTTCATCCCAAAATATAACAACAACCTGTACAAACAGAATGAGACTATAAGCCTATAAGTCAAATTGCAAGTGCTGTCATGTAACCCATTTCATCTTGACACGTACATATGGTTATGTCTTCGCTCATTTTCAGCTAAGCTCTTGTTTGATATGTGCATCCTTGAGTGCAGATTAAAGTGGAATTACCCCCCTGGTAGAGCATGGATTTTGATTTTCACTGCACACCGCTGAGTTGGAATAAATACAACAAAGTTATTTTTTTGGCTATTTTCAAAATGGGCAATGGCCCCGAGGGAAATTACTTGTTCAAAAGTAGAGAGTAATTGTTTGACCTCCTCTTTACTGTTTTGAATAGATTAGAAGAGAGTCAAATATGCTCAGAAAGCCATCCCAAGTTAAAGGTTATGATCTCCCAGGCTAGATGCACTACAGTGAGAAAATATTCTACCAAAATGATATATTGCTTTAAAGAAAATGAGTATCTCTGAGAACATCGAGGGAGAGTGTTTCAGTGCCACTTTCCCGTGACTATAGTGTCGACTCGTGGGATAGATGGCTGTGTTTTGTTTCCTAATCCTCTCAGTGGCAGTCAGCGTCCTTGCAATAGCCTAAAAACTCATTGCTCTGCCTTCATTGCCAGATAAACTCTCATGTGTCCTCTAAAACTTGCCCCCTTTCACCCCTCCAGTTGTCTACCCAAGACAAGGCCAAACTCCCCTGGACCTTGCAGGTTAAATGAGCCTCAGGGTAAATGGTCCAGAAACAAAAGAGCAAGGCAACTGAAAGATCCAAGGGAACAAAAAATGATGGCACTGACCTAATTTTCACCTGTCATCAAAAAATATATATATGAGATAGAAAGAAAAAATAATAAATGCCATAAATGTCAACATTATTGTGTATGCTTCCTACTGTTAGAGCAGCCAGTGTTGTAAAATACAAAAAAAAAACTGCACAAAGGTGTGCATAAAACAGATGTATGGAGCAGCACATACTTTTTCCCTGGACTTCTGTGTGCACACACCAAAAAATGAAGCTTGCTCACAAAGCTTGCTCGTGGATAGACTGTGAACTGGCTATGTCAGTTCTTTGATCCTCTGTGACTGGCTTGTTTAAAGGACACACATGCAGATAAGATAGTGTTGGAGAGTGACAGATGTTTTTTTTTTTTTAAGTGGAAACTGAAATGTGTGGACAAAGTGAGGGCAAGGGAAAAGGGTAAGACTACAAAGGCACAGGAGAGTGGGCGAAAAGCGCTAAGTGAAGTGGAGGAGGAATGAGAGATGATAGTCATATGATAAAATAGAGGGTGAGGCAGTTTGCAATGTACCCCTACTGACAAAAATCCTATATCTTATCCAATTACAGAGCCATTACACTCCGGCCCCGGACCTGACAGATAACCAAGCCCATATCAGTGGAAACGTCAATACCTCAAAAACCCGTTGCAGCAAAGCCATTCCCGTGGGGGGATAAAACACTATCAAAAAAGAGAAGGGTAGGGGGAGGAGAAAGGAAAGGTGAGGAATTGGGTTTGGGAGGGGCAAAGTGATAGTGATAAGTAAACAGACAGCAGAAAATAAAGATTAAGAACGCAAGCTGAGCGGACAATGACCAAGGCAGTGTGCTACTTTGAACAAGATAGGAGGATGGGGTGTTGGAAAGAGTGACGAGAAGGTGTGTGCCGTGAGGTGGTGACAAGAGAGGGGAGAGGGCAGAAAAATGGAAACAAGGGAGATGGATGAGGTGAGAAGAAAAGAGAGTAATAAGAGAGGCTTTTATGGCTCTGATACTGGAGACGCCAGAGATGAGATGTGTGAGGATGGACTGGAAAAAAGATAAAATGCAGTTATGCTGAAGAAGGTGATAGACATGACCAAA
>VUQS01074182.1:37071-50316 GCA_015108495.1 Heterochromis multidens | reverse complement strand
TAGTGCTCAAAAAAAAAAAAAAAAAAAAACAGCCACTGGCCGAGGCAACAGCAGGTTGTTTACAATGTTTGTATGTATCAACATCACTGTTTGCATGGACCAAACACAAAGCTTGTGATAGTATTTAACGATTGTTTTTATCAGAATGTCATGACAAGAGAACGACTTTAAGATCCTCTGACTGAGGATTTTGACCATCTTACAGAAAATGATTAAGATAATGGGAGCAAGCTACAACTTTAGTAAAACTCATGATTTTATTTCAGCACGAGACATTTGTCTGTGACACTAAAATCACTTGAAAAGTCCTTTGGTGTAAGACAAGCCTAAAAACAGTAAGACTAGAGGCACATGTTGCCACTTTGTTTTTTGCTTGTTTAAAAGCAAATACATTTTCTAAAAATATACCTTTATGAGTCATATTGAAGGAAATATCTCCGCTGATGTGGGGGACTCCCTTGTGAACAGCTGCAGTAAAAAAGGTTCTAACAGAGAATCATCATTTACACACATTTCAGTTTTGCTAATCATATTATCACTCCTCTGCCATTAAAGTTATAGCTCCTGACAGAGCTGAACACTTCTTGGTTAACATACCATTCACTGAAGGTATACTCATATGGAAAAGATATGGTAAAAAAATTATAGGAATTTCCTATTTCTCACCAGTAGTGAGAATAGGAATTTTTAATCCACAAGCAGGCTGTGGAAGAGCCATACTGATTTAGATAAAGTAAGAAAAGAGGCAAAGAACTGAATCAAAACATTGTGGGATTAAAAGGTCAGACTTATAGTTTTGTATTTCTTCATCAGTTTTAATTTTTATTTAATTTTGATTTCTTTCTTTTGTTTTTTTTCCAGTTTAGTTTCAGTTGGTTTCCAGAGTGGGTTTGTATGTGTCAGTTTAGTTTTTACTGTTCGGAAAAGTTTTGTTCCAGTTTAGTTTTTACTAGTTTCACTGTTAGTTTTATTCTTTTTAATTATTATAATATGGGTGGTTGTGTTTTAGTGGCTACCAATGGGAAGGTTGGTGGTTCGATCCCCAGCTACTCCAATCTGCATGTTGAAGTATCCTTGGGCAAGATACTGAACCCCCGAGGCATCCATGTGAGTGTGTGTGTGTGTGTGAATGTTAGACAAAGTGCTTAGGAATAGAAAAAAGTGCTTCTATGAATGTGTGTGTGTGATTGGGTGAATGAGGCTTGTAGTAAAAATTACCAGTCCATTTAACATTTAATACAAACATAACACTTTGTGGAGGTAGCTGACTCACAGTCGTGTTTGAGTCTCAATAAACAGTTTCACAAAACCCTCATTAGGCAGGTTGTGTCAACAAAGCTGACCACATTGACAAAGACTAAAGATATTTTACTGTATATTTTACCTTATTTTAATTCATTTTATAAGTATGAAATATTGAATATCTTCACATGTAGTTTGGGTTTTAGTTCACCATAATAACCTTACTATAGGTTATAATGTAAATATAACTAACATCCATCCATTCATCAATTTTCTTCCACTTATCCGACTCCAGGTGGCAGGGGCATTAGTCTAAGCAGAGACACCTAAACCTCCAATCTCCTCAGCCACCTCCTCCAGCTCTTCTGGGGGGGGACCGAGGCATTCCCATGCCAGCAGAGAGACCTAATCTCTCCAATGTGTTTTTGGTCTGACCTGGGGTCTCCTCCTAGTTGGACATGCCTGAATCACCCTATTCAATTCAATTCAATTCAGTTTTATTTATATAGCGCCAAATCACATAACAGTTGCCTCAAGGCCCTTTATATTGTAAGGTAAAGACCCTACAATAACAGAGAGAAAACCCCAACAATTAGACGACCCCCTATGAGGAAGCACTTGGCGACAGTGGGAAGGAAAAACTCCCCCTTAACAGGAAGAAAACTCCGGCAGAACCAGGCTGAGGGAGGGTTAGCCATCTGCCACGACTGGCTGGGGGTGAGGGGAGGAAGACAGAACAAAAGACACACTGTGGAAGAGAGCCAGAAATTAATAATAACTTATGATTAAAATGCAATGTGGTGTATAAACACATAGTGACTGAAAAAAGGTGTTTGAAGAACACTGCATCATGGGAAGCCCCCAGCAGCCTAGGCCTATTACAGTGCAAGTAAGGGAGGATTCAGGGTCACCTGATCCAGCCCTAACTATAAGCTTTATCAAAAAGGAAAGTTTTAAGCCTAATCTTAAAAGTAGAGAGGGTATCTGTCTCCCAAATCCAAACAGGGAGCTAGTTCCACAGAAAAGGGGCCTGAAAGCTGAAGGCTCTGCCTCCAAACCCTACCAACAAGGTGTCCAGGAGGCATCCCAGTCATATGCCGTAAACCACCTCAACTTACTCTTTTCAATGTGGAGGAGCAACAGCTCTACTCTGAGCCCCTCCCCAATGGCTAAGTTCCTCACTCTTACTAACATAAAAAAAACCTAAGTGCTATGAGAACACTTAAATTAGCCTACATCTTGTTATCTGATATGCACTACTGCAGTGATCACTAAAAACACGCCAAAGTTGCAGGACAAGGACAGACTCTGATTTCTTAGCATAATGCTGCCTCTTAACGATTTTGGGGTGTTAGGGTGTTTTGTTTTCCCTTGAGGATGTCATGGGCTAGACTGACATGGTCTGTGAGCTGGTCCCAGCCCTCAGGCCATATTTTGCCCATGTGTGGTCTATAGACGCGCTATATAGGCACCTACTATACACGCCTGGCTATGTATATAGGAAGACAGCTGTGATTGGGAATGTAATTTGGAGAACTGGATGATTTCCCCCTGAGTGGAAGCCTCCCTGTAATGTTTCTCATAATGCATATAACAGAGCACAAACAGCATGCATGGAAGTCAGGAGGCCGTCACAAGGGAGGAGAAAGCAGACCAACAACTGAGCAAATTTTTTTTTGGTTTATCCTCAGTACAGAACTGAATGTTTCCGATGCAAAATTCAGGGCGTGGCAGAGACAAGAGAGTGTAAAAGGGTTTGAATGAGTATCTGCGGGATGTGAGTCATGAGTCATTCTTAAGTGCAGAGCAGCGGGAGCACCCCAACGCGCTCCATCTCTGGAGTCCCCTTGCAGATCTACAGTAACTCCCCTCCCACCAACTGCAGCTGTGAATGCCAAAGCCTTGTAACCGCTTCATTCCCACTCCCATCCCCACCCTGCTGCTCCCTGACAGTTATTTAAAAAGGATTCCCTCTTTGGCTTAGAGAGCCAAAATCATGTGTAATGCCTCCCTGTCATGACTATCTTTAAAATTTACAGCCTAAACTGTACTTGGATATAAATGCTGATAGTTTTACAGGAAGAGAAGCAGAAGCAGTGAAACAACTGTGTGTGATTCACAAAATTGTTAGCATGTCCTTATCTGTGTTTGGAGCTGGGTTTGGTTTTAACGTTTCAGATAAGAGTTCACAAGAAATACCCAAGTATCAATATGGACACCAAGTTACTCTGAGAAATAAAGAAGCCCCTTTTTCTTTAAATTAGACTGTAATAACATCATCAACAACATCACCTGAACCAAACTGAGTATTTCCAGTGACTTCAAAGTCTTGACCTGATTCCTCCAACACTGTACGCAGTTCATGTTTTCATGTGATTCAGAAATGTGGCCAGATATTCAACCGTATTTGTTAAGGCTGTGAAATTAGCTGAATTTTAAACACCATTAGAGTTACAATTTCAGCTTCTACCAATTATTAAAACAATTATTGTGCCACATTCTGTTTTGCAATACTTCTCTTTTTTGTTGCCTTTCAGCACATCCTTTTCCTTTCCTGTTGCTCCTCCATAAAACTCCAGTTTCACTCCCAGACAGACTGAAGCAGTTTTAGCTCAGTAAACATTTATTAATTTATTCAGTTTTTCCATTTGGATTATAATTAAAGTTCAAGTTTTTGTTTAAATAAAGACAAGTTTCTACTTTAGTTTAATTAATCTACCGTTTTTCTAATTATTATGATTATTTTTTTTGCCGTAAAAGAGAAGATCTAATTTATATTTTAACTCTACCTCCAAATTCAGCTTCACTTGTAAACTGCAGCTCACTAACACTGTTGATTAGTTCTCATGGTTGAGTTGAGTGCGTCAGTTATTTTCCTCATCATGTCATGTTAGTCATGGCCCCCATTTCCTGTTGCAGCAGCATGGCTGGCTGAGCAATGGGCTGCCCCTTCTCTCACCCCCCCCCTCCTTTTAACACAGGTAGTGGTGGATGGGAAGGGTGACATATTTTTCCTAGTCATTTTGCCAGCTCTTCCACTTCGGTAGCACTACATCTCACTTTTCCCGGAGTGTTCTGCCAGATCTTAAGAGCTCCACTGAGCAGCATTTTTGTGTGCACGTCTGGCTCCATAAAAGAGCGGTGTAATCTAATTGAAATCTGATAACCAAATGAGCTTCTGAGCATCACCACGGATGGTCCAAAGGCCAGATGGCACTTATTTCCCTGTGTAAATATGTGATTTCCTATCATTAAAAACAACTACACACTGTTTTCAAGTGTGTCAGCTGTAATTAGCTCACCAAACACACACACACACACTCAAAAGCAAACAAAGGGGAGAAACATGGAACAAAAATAAGTTCTTTTAATTTCTCGTTACTGCAGCAGTATGTGGATTGGGTTCAATTTAGGACCCAAGAGACTATTTTAGGGGTGACTTGTTGAGATCATGCAATGAATTCAGCATGTTAAAGCACTTTCCCCCCACAGCTTTCCTAAGCCCACATGCCATTGGCCCACTAGTTCACATGACCAGACTGACCATTTTAAAGGTCCAATAAAAATAAAGGATGCCTCTGGCAGGGGAGGGAAAAAAAAAAGTTCTCTGTCTGTCCCTTTCCTTCTCTTTTTCTGACAATGAATATACAGTACAAGCATGTTTGGTGATTATCAACAGATCTCTCATTCCAGCTGTCACTGCTGGGTTTTCAAAACAAGTGATGTAGTTTCTCAGAAATTTTAGGAAAAACCTACACAGACACTGACTGGAACCTGGTACAGAGTCCAGGAATATCTGGGGAATGTAAACATGCTGCCACCACACAGATGAAGCTCTCCAGATTTTTCATTCATCTCCACAGATTAAGAACATCTCATGGAATTTACAGTCAGCCCTTTTCTGGATGGTAGAGGACTGAGTCGGCCAGAGGAACATAAGTCATGAGACAGTAGTGATGTGCTCTGAATGTGAGTCACTCATACCATACCACCTATGGTTGTACAACCACCCATTTACTCACATCCATCCATACTTAACATGTTCACCGGCAGATGAATCATTCACACCACAATCTTTAAAAACTACTATGGGACACCAACATGGAGAAAAGGGACAGTTTATACTGTAGACTGCATGATTTAAGGGTCAGTTTTCAGGTCTGAAAAGTTCAGAGAAAGAATAGCACACTGACTGGATGTTAACTTTAGCAAAAGTCACAAGACTGGAGTAAAAAGCAGCAGAGAGTCAGACAAGTGGAAGGGGCTAAATTAAATTTTGGCCTCAGCCATTACTGCTTTTTAAATTGGCTTTCATGAACTAAATATCATCATTTTAGAGGTACACCTTCACTTAAAAATGTTTCCTACTATAAATTTGTCAATCTGCTTCTTCTCCTACAACTTTAGTAGTATTTTCTTTAACAGGAATTGGTCCATTGGGGTGACACAGATAATGGAAAGTCGTGTAAGGTCATTTATGACTCCAGAAATATATGCACATCTTCAAACATCACAGACTTTGATTTTATTGTATTTTTTCACTTGTAATCACTATACTGTACTGCCCTGCAGTGAACCATGGGAAACAGATCTAGAGTAGCAAGATGTGCTGCTGATTTTGAGTTTTTCTATAAAAAACACACCACAACGAAAGTATTGGGCCACACCTCTTAATCTTTGAATTCAAGCGTTTTCATTCCCATCACCACAGGTGTATAAAATCAAGCACCTAGCCATGTAGTCTGCCTTTACAAACATTTTTTTAAGAATGGCTCGTTCTAAAGAGTTCACTGGATTCAAGTGTGGCATCGTAACAGGATGCCACCTTTGTAACAGGTCAGTTTGTGAAATTTCTTCCCGCCTAGGTATTCCACCATCAGCTGTAAGTGGTATTATTGCAAAGTGGAAGCCTTTAGGAACCACAGCAACTCAATCACAAAGTGGCAGACCACGTAAAGTTACAGAGCGGGGTCGCCGACTGCGTAAAAGTCGCCAACACTCTGCTGAATCAATAACAGCAGAGTTCAAACCTCCTCTGGCATTAACATCAGCACAAAAACTGTGCCCCAGGAGCTTCACGGCCTTCATACCAAGGCCGAGCATCTCCTGTAGGTGTAATGTGTAGGTGGCCTAATACTTTTGTCCATATATGTTAAATATTACACATCTAAAAACAAGGTAGTTGTCTATATTTTAAACATAAATATGGAAGTAAATAAGGATGAAATAGCACCCTGACCATGACTTAAATGTAATATGTTGTTGATCAAAGTATCAAAGTCATCTATATTTTATACTAGCATACTGTAATACATAATTCGTTCAAATATACTTTAAGTTTAACATGTATTTTTTTCCAGTATTGCTGAAACAAGTGTTTTTGTAAAAAGTAACAGACAAGGATTGCCTGAATAAACGTAACTTTGTTTGCAGGATTTGTGTTTTTATTTGCTTTTTACATAAAAATGTTGGAAAACCATAATTAATTAGATAGAATGTAAATAAAATATCTGTCACAGATAAAGGAAACAGTTTAGGTATGCTAAACACAAACAGAGCTATTAAATAAAGTATTACTGTGTAAAATATGATGGGGTCATAAATGATCCCACTCATTTTAGTTGATAAAAAAGTTCAGTCACTTCACAGTTAACCACAAACTCATAAACTGCTGGGTCTAGTGATTTATTACAACTGGTCTGATTAGGATATTGAGTTATATCTCAGCCACTTGGCACTAAGTGTTTGCTCATTGCTCATTCTTTTTTGCTGAGATATTTAATGAATTTCTTAAATTTAGACAGCTGTAGCTGTCTAAATTTTACCTCCTGAGCTACAGGTGAGCAGGTCATCTATTAATCGGAGGGTTGGTTGGCTGCTCCAGTCTGCATGCCAAATATCCTTGGGCAAGATACTAACCCCAAGTTGCTCTCCGATGCATCCATTGGAGTGTGAATGTTAGATAGAAAGCACTTAAGCATAGAAAAGGTGCTTGTATGAATGGGTGAATGAGGCATATGGTATAAAGCGCTTTGAGTGCTCTAGGACAGTAGAAAAGCGCTATATAAGAATCAGTCCATTTTACTTTAAATCTGACTACTAAATGTCAGTTACAATACTGGAGCCAACACTGAAGAAAATCCAGATCTATCCATTATTAACACTTTCACCCCCAAGAAATATATGTATCAAAAGAAATCATTGGTGGGGAGAGAGTTAAGTCATATTGAAGGAAATATCGCTGCAGATATGGGAGAAAACATCTATCCATTTTCTTTTTCAGGGTCATGGGCTTGTTGGAGCCTATCCCAGCTGATCTGGGCAAAAGGTCACCAGTCACAGTCAGTCTAATCACGTTCACACTTGCAGCCAATTTAAAATCACTAACTAAGCTCACATTCATGTCTTTTGGATTTGTTGAAGGAGGAAACCCTTGCAGCCAAATGGAAAACCTACAAAGTCGACCAAGAAAGGCCAGCAGATCTGAACCCAGAACCTTCTTGCTGTGAAGCAACATTGCTGACCACTGCAGCTCTGCGCTGCCCCTTTGGCATAGTCACAACATCTAATCTACTGATTTGTGTTTCATGGTTTCATTTACTGATTCTTGCCCATACACAGATAATTAAAATTTACCACTCTTAATTATTGATTGATTGATTGATTGATTTTATTATTGTGCTATTCCTAATTTACATTATGCCCAGCCCCAACAGGCTTACAAGCCACCAATAACCAATAACCAGAGCCTGGGTAGCAATATAACTTAGAAGTACTGAAGAAATAATCCAACCTGACATCTTTTCCAACCTTTGGAAACAAAGCTTTTGCAATGGGACTTAAAGGGGCAGAAAAGTCCACATTTCTAAGCCCTACACATGATAGATCTTTAGGTTTAGGCATTAAAAACTCTGTTATGTTCTGGCAATAAAACTACTCAGTTAGGTTTAGAGAAAAATTGTGGTTTAGGTTAAAACAGCTGCCACTTTCTTAAAAGCTGTTTTCTTTGCTGTCATGGTGACACCTCCCCCCGCTGAACAGCCTGGACACATGCTGCACACATGAAATATACTTCCCATTAAAACACATTAGTCTCAAAGTCATGCTGTCACGCAACATAGATAAATAGATTACTTTTTTTTGTTACTTTTTCATGTTTCACTATGAGACCAGCCTGGAATATCAGCCCGGACACATAATAGGCCAGGCTGATAATTGGGCAATCCCTAATATCAACCCCTAAATGTAGCCTAATGTTTTGGGAAAACACTGGAATCATGTAATTTTCTGCAACTCAAACCCTCCAACTAGTTTAATCTCAGCCCTCAAGACTGAAGCACACAGCTGTGGAATAAATATAGTATGTTAAGCTTCTTTACATGCATTGTTCATTTCTTGTGGTCCCGCTCACTGCCACGGATCAGGAATCACAGTAAAAACTCTGAAAACCTGAATGCACACATTGTGGGATGAAGTGGCAGTTCAGGAGGATGGCATGCTTTCTGCACATGGTTCATTAGCTGTAACTCAGGTCATGCTTTGGATATTCTGAGCCAGAGGGTTTTCAGGGTGAGTCATACACATCCTTCACATTTCTTGCACTTGATAAAAAGAGTTTTTTAAATATTTTTTTTAATTTAGACGCAGTGAATAAACAAACACACAAAAGCATATATGTAAATTATATTTTTTACGTGTAAGAAAACGCCAAATCATCCTAAAGCAGACAGACAGCTCAGTGAACAGTTTCATCACTGTCACGCAGTCTGCTGTGTTTTAGATAGAGATCACATGTAAGTCGGTTTTAGTACTTCTGACACTGATCTGTGACACTGATGAATTATTGATGAGGCGGTTCAATCAGGCAGCAGACTGATTTGAACAGGCTCGTTCAGGTGGTGTGGGGGTATTGTCATGCTGATTTTCTTCTCCTCACAGTTGAGTTTGGCCCTTTGACCAAGCACAGCACCCCTGCTGAGGGCAATTAGTTTGCCCTCTGGATATATAGGACGCTCAAAAGCAGGCAACACAAAAATTAGGCCCAACAGAATAAGTGATTACTCATTGAACAGTTTGGAAGAAGAAGAGGTAATCATTGACAGCTGACAGCTGTTATCTGTCCAGGTTAGGAAGAGATAAATGAAAAACTGCATTGTGTTTTCTTTTCTCTACTGTTGGACTTCTGTGATGGCTAACTTGGATGGATGCAAAGATTTAGTTAGTAAGAGCAGCACAGCAGTTATCAATTGGATGATTGATTAATCATTTCACCTGCTGCGTGAAATCCTTCAAAAAAGTTAAAAATGGCCATCAACCAACAGTGTGGCACAGTTCTGGCACAGGTCAGCAGTAGTCCATCTAAAGCCGTGTTTATGGTCACTGCATCATTGCTAATTGTGACATCATCAGAGATCATGGCATGGCTGGCCGTTGGTCCTACACAGAGCCTATGTAGAAGTTTGCAGACCGTTGTTGACATGTTATAGTTGTTTACTGTCACCAGGAGGCAGATTCAAAAGTACCCAGTCTGAGGGCTACTCTTGATCATGTTTGTGCTGTTATTGTTCCTTTAGCTTAGCTCCTCCCACAGAAGTCATAATAGACAAAGATCTTTAAAGGGAAGTGAAACCGAGTGTTAAAAATAATGAAAACTGTCCACTGCAGTCACTGTTTGGGATTCTCATGCCACCTTTTAGATCTCTGATCACATTTCTCCCTCTTCTTAGTGAACTCCACTGTCACTCCCTTTCCTTTTCAAGCCCACTTTTTCAACCAATCAGCATTTGACTTACGCGTAGTGTCAACCCTGAAAGGCTAGGCATCGTTGTTTCTTTGGGGGACTGCTTGCAAGCACATCATCAGAGTCAATCCTTCACAATCAGCATATCCAATTGCCAATGCAAATAGACACAAATGCAATAGCTGGGAGTCATGTCACTCCCAAGTTGAGTGCGTTCTAGTAGTAAAGTGGGAAAAGCAAAGAAAAACAGAATTTGTTTTGCTCCTTACCAAAATAGACCCATTCATGCATAACAATACAGTACAATACAGTGAAATTCTTGGAGTTTCTGCGCTTAAAGGTACAGTCAGTCGTTTTTTGAGGTTATTTAATAGAAAAAAAGAATGTTTTACTCATAAATATACATTGATTAGTGTGTAATTGCATCTTCCAACAAACTGATGCATTCTCATAAACTTAGAATTAATCCATTAAAAATACATAGGAGCGGGTGCCGGTTTGTGGAAGCCGCCGTGTTGTCCTGCCATCTTGAATACAGTGGCTGAGATGTTCTCTGTATCTGGCTAGAGACCGGCCACATACGTAGTGGAGGAGAAGAGAAGTCGAAGGCGTTCGTGTGCTATGTCTGCACCTTCAGACTCAAGATATGAAGGATCATACCTATAAAAAGTGGAAATGCAAAGGAAAGAGACAATGCGACCAGCATCTGGATAAAATGTCATCCTCTTCCTCCTCACCTCAAGCCTTATGGCCTGAACTGAAGTCAGGGTTCTAACACATGAAAATTAGACATGCAACCCTGCTGTCAGCTGACAACGAGCCAGCTAAACAACAGCAACAGCTGCTTATAAGCTAACATTGTGCCAGCTAATGTTAGGCTGAAGTGTCCTAAAAATCACACTTTCCCTCTGATAAACAGTTAGATTACATCCTCACATCGTATGAGAGTTTATTCGCTTAGTGTCCGAGTTCAACAATGTTAGATCCACTTCAAATAAAGTTTCACTAACGGCAGCTAACAGAGGCAAAAACAGCAGCACTCACTGACAAAAAAGTTCAAGATATCCTCAACAAGTCAGCTCAGTATCACTGTCATCGGACAGAAGTGAGCTTCACTGACTCATCCACTCATATCGGACTCCTTTCACGAAGTTTTACAGCCTCCTCCAAAGTAAATAGACGTGGACACATGGTGACAGCAGACTGACAACCTACACTCACTACAGATGAACGGCGGCCAGAGTTGTTTGTCCTACTGTAGCTAGGATTATGCACTTGAATTGGGAGGGGTAAGAAAACAGATCTCAGTTGAATACAATCTGCAGTCTACTGACATCTAGTGGTGAGATTTTACACACTGTAACTTTAAAAACACTGCTGCAGCACGTTCATGGATAGAGCCTGGTCAGTGCTCTGCATATGGCTTATTCAGCCAGTCACAAATTCTCTCTTCAAGTTGATCTTTCAATAAATCAAAAAAAAAAAAAACTGGTAGCAGAAGTACAAGAAGCTGAAAATACATAGGAAGAAATGACAGTACCAAACAGGCGAATAACAGCTGGTGTGATGTGTGACGTCTAGTTACATTTTTAGGGAGTTAAATGTCAGCTTACAGCATAGGTTACGGTGTAGATTTAACACAGAAGTATAAATCCCACTTAGTGGTCCCATATGGCCCACTGCATGGCGTTCCAAAGTGTGAGAACTGCTGTGAAGCCATTAACTACTATTTTTCAATAAAATGCACTGCTATTCCTTTTGTGGTGATGTCAGCATTACTACACAGGAGTGAAAATGTCTGTAAAGTTAAAAGTAATTCTACATCCACATAAGCTGACCGAATTGTAAATGTAGTGGATATTTAGAATGCCACTGAGTGCACATCTCCTCATCACATTACAGTTGCACCTGTAGCTGCTGCCCCTTATTTACATACACCTAATTAGGCAGCAAACACAAGAGGTGCCAGCTGGTAGCCAGAGGTGCAAATATAAAACAATAATGGTTCCTACAATCAAGCCATACACTATTGTGGTTAACTTGCAAGAAATGTACATGTGAAGGCTTTGTGCCTTTCCATTGTAACGCACATGTAATGACAGTAGACTCAATAAATGTGGAAAAACCAAAATTGCACTCAGTTTTCTTAAGACATCTTAGACTGTCCATCATCTGTTTAGTTACTGAAATGCTAATTAAATGAAAAAATAATTTAACAAGAAATAAAACCTTCTATTGTCTGACAATTTTTAAAGGAATAGTTTAAAGCTGGGTGTTTTGGGGTTTTTTTTACTTATGCTTTCAGCTTATCAAATCTTGGTTAATCTTGGCTAAAGTGCTGGTCAACATTTCCAGAGCAGACTTCTTTACATTAAAGAAAGGGACATTTTTGGAGGGGTGTATTTTGCATGAATTGGTTTTATTGGTCTGGCTTACACTCCTGTAATTAACCTGCTGCTTGGATATAATGACTATGACAATATATCACACATATTTGCCTGCTACGATGTCATGTATTTACACAGGTCTGAGTATGAATGAACCTCATCGTGGTCAAAACAAACAACACTATTCCCCATGTGGCAGCTACAGCTGCCTCCTCTCACTTTGAAGCCTTTATATTTATGTTTATTTGGCACTATGAAGCTTTGCTTTCATATACCTACTCTCAAGTGAAGCATCTTGAAGACAACAATGCCTGGGGGAGAGGCCTAAACGGAAATAATTAAACACACATACATATATTAAAGATATAGCTTATTTTAAATGATATTTGTATAGTGGAGCTGTAACGTGTGTGTGTGTGTGTGTGTGTGTGTCTTAGCTACAGTGATAATGTGGCTAGTTAGCAAACTTTAGCCATCCACCGTTGAACCACGCGCCAGGCTTCCCTCGTGTCCTCATATTAGACAGCCACTGCTAAGGATAGTTAACCTACCATCACCCATATACCCAACGTAAACCACGTTTTTATTGTTTTCTTGTCGTTAAAAGGCCGAAAGCGGCCTGTTATATTTAATTACCCGATTCCTGCATTAATACGTAATGACGTCTGAGCGGAGCAAAGATGCGGAGCGTGCGTCTCCCGCAAACACTCACTCACGCGCACAAAAACGACCAACGTTTACCAACCGACGTGAAAGTGAAACGGTACTTACTTTGGTGTTTTTCTCCCCCGCGAAGAACTGAAAAATGTGTCTTTTCAACAAAAATCAGCGTTCCTTTGTCCTTTTTTTTCTTTTCTTTTTCTCCTGGTCCCGCGT
>VUQS01074177.1:0-13114 GCA_015108495.1 Heterochromis multidens | reverse complement strand
GTGGCTGGCCCCTCCCTTAGAGATAGGGTGAGGAGCTCAGCCATCCGGGAGGGGCTCAGAGTAGAGCCGCTACTCCTCCACATCGAAAGGAGCCAGTTGAGGTGGTTCGGGCATCTGACGAGGATGTAAAGTTTCCCTGGACGCCTTCTGGGGGAGGTGTTCCGGGCCTGTGTCACCGGGAGGAGGCCCCGGGGCAGGCCCAGGACACGCTGGAGAGATTATATCTCTCGGCTGGCCTAGAAACGCCTCGGTGTTCCCCCGGATAAGCTAGAGGAGGTGGCTGGGGTGAGGGAGGTCTGGGCTTCTCTGCTTAGGCTGCTGCCCCCACGACCCGGCCCCGGATAAGCGGAAGAAAATGGATGGATGGATGGATGGATGGATCATGCAGAGCTGCTGTAGTAGAGTCCATCATTAAAAATATGGTTGGACTTGGAAATGAGACTAACAGGCGAGACAGTTCCAGACATTTTCAATTTCTTTAGTTTCTCAAAAGCGAAGATTCACTGCTTTTCTCTCTTTGTCCTTGCAAACGTAATCTTTTTGCATTTTGATTTGTTCATTGTGACAAAACAAACAATGTGAAGATGTCACCTTGGGATTGTGGAAGCACATAATTGGCCATTGTGAGCATTTTGACATTTTATTGACTAAATGAGCACAGCAGGCCTTCTAACTTATTATAACAGGAAAAACACAGAAGAACACAAACTGTGCTCTTGTTAGAAAGATATTTTGAACAAAATAGCGTGACACTGATTTATCCAGCTGTTTTTCCTTTTATGACATGTCAAAAAATCTTCTATGAAAATGTCCTATTGCTGAACAAACAATAAAAACCAATTAATCAACTTGACACTGCACAGAAAGACATTAATATGTGCCCACCCACGTAAAGTCACCTAATATTACAGGATATCTTGCTACTTTCCAGTCAGTGTTTTGCACCTACAGACACCAACAAATGCTAGAGCACTTTAGCATTCAGCATATTAAGTTAGGAGGTGGGCAGGAGATATGCAGAAAAAAGTACAGCAGCATGTTTTAAAAACTGCAAAGCAGAGGTTAATCGATTTGTGTCAGACTGCTAACGTCAAATCAGGACTTTTAACGTTTTAAATGGTAAACGTTCTGCACTTTTTTAACCTCAAGTGATTCTACAAAGTACTTTACAATGTGTTTATCAGTCACCCATTCACACACTTTTACAGAAGGTAGCTGCTGTCTCTTGTGCATTTGGGAGCAATCTGGGGTCTGGGATGCAACATGTGGGGTTAGTGCACTGTTCGAGGGAGCCTTGAACATATAATATAAATAATAAGATCTGGTGCACTTATGTGCACAACGGGCACTGTCACCATTGACTCCAATGAAGTGCAGCTGTGCCTTTGAGTGTTTAATTCTCTTTATAAGAGAGAGAGAGCTCTCTTCTGTCACAGATTAATGTCTGAATCAGTAACGGAGCTGGTCAGATAAAATATGAAACATAACTTTTGTAGCAATAATAAATCTATTTTCTTAAATTTTTCTAGTACCAAAAACAGCACAGATAAGACTGCAGCTTATCAAGGCTCATGTCTTCAATAATTTAGCCCCAGTTGCATTTAATACCTGATTTTGACACCTATCCCTAATGGGAACTGCACCTCTTTTACTCTTTACCTTAATCAAGAAGCTTTAACATGTCTTCAGAACAATTAAACTATTATTTTGGGGGGTGGGGAAGGTGAGTCTTCATCCTGCGAATGAACTCCAACTTCACCGTCTTGGACTACACGTAGTGTTAGCAGTCCTTATTCTGCTGCAGCCTCAGTGAGCTTGGCTTAGCAGCAAGTTCTCCACTTGCTGTAGGGTTTGGTTAGAGTAACCCTTCAGCTTGCAGCAGATCTCCAGTGCAGAAAAAAGACTTGTGTAGCCAGCTGCAGTCCAATACAATGAAGTTGCAGTATGCCCAACTGTGGGACTCTGGGGAAGCAGCTGAATGGTATTGATGACCATCGCAACAAAAACCTGTCAGGGAAAACACAAGATGGGAAGTCCCGGGGCTAGCTGGTTAGCAGCAGCTGAACTCTCAAAATAAGAATGACAGGATTATCCTAGAACTGTTCAATTATGGCAAAAATTATTACCGCAATTATTTTGGTAAGTAAGGACTATTTAATGAGATAACTCGTTTTCATGTCTTTTGTCCTGTCTTCCTCCCCTCACCCCCAACTGGTTGCGGAAGATGACTGCCCCTCCCTGAGCCTGGTTCTGCCGGAGGTTTCTTCCTGTTAAAAGGGAGTTTTTACTTCCCACTGTCGCCAAGTGCTTGCTCATAGGGGATCGTCTGGTTGTTGGGATTTTTCTGTATTATTGTAGGGTCTTTACCTTACAATATAAAGCGCCTCGAGATGACTGTTGTTGTGATTTGGCATATATAAATAAAATTGAATTGAATTGAATTGATTTAAAAAAAAAAATTATGCATTCATTTAACTTTTAAGAAAACTAATATTTGTTGTTCCTTGTAGGACCTCTTGAAACCAAAGTGTTTCTAAAGAGATAATTTGTTTTACTGTTGATGAAAGTCTCTCTTCCTGTCGTCTCAGCTCCAGGTTTACTAATCTTGCCCCAGGCTGTAGGGGAGTGAGTTTTGGGTTTTAAATAAAAGGGAAAGATTAAAATGAAACACAAAACGAGGACACCACTGCAGTAAATAAATGCAGAAAAATAATATCTGAAATATCTTATTTTTATAGGTGCTGACAGCTAATTTTATAACTGAATTTAAATTATGATTAGGTGCACAGCCTTAGATTATCCATCAGGAAACTGATTGATTCTCATCAAAGTTTAAAATGCTAAAATGAGACCAAGTATACTTGTGCTGTTAATATATCTGGGTGGCCTGTCCAGGTAAAGTCTATGTGTGTGCCTGAGCTGCAGGCAGCGCTTACACTTTCCTCACCACAGTGACAAGTTGCTGTCGTGTAGCACAAACCACTGGAAATAACAGGCTGCAGAACTGCTCCTCCAAACCACTAACCCTGCAGTTAGTGGACAATGTCAGACAGGTCCACACTTAACAAAAAGCCAGGTTCAAATGTGCAGTACAGACACCAGACACAGGAGAATTAGATCAGATAAAAGAGGTCCTCTGAATTTGAGTCGTCTCCCTTTTCTTCTCCAGGATATCAAAGCAAAGAGACAAAGCATGTCTACGTGCATGAATAAGAGCTGGCTGTTTTCTGCAATTATTATATCAGTTACACTGATTCAAACTGCTGTATAACACAAAGAGACATCAGCACCTGGAGAGGAGTCACGGCTGGCAGCAGGTCTGATCATGTCTGTCACACACACACGCATATATGCAGGAAACACGGGCTCAGCGGTGCACACAAACAAAATCTATCCATGTTAACAAGGGCTGTAGTGACTGAAATCTAAAATGAAGCTGAACAAGATACAATCTCAGCATGTGCAGCACTCAAGCTGCAAAGAATGAAAAGTGCACCACTTACAGCATACTAATGTGCAGACTGAGAAAATGAAAAAGTGCTTAGTGACTTATCTCAAAGACAATCAGCTGCTCCATCTGATAAATAATTTAGCTTTTATTAATTACATTTTGATTACCGATTATGAATTCTGCACACAAAACAATCAGTGTTACAGTGCACTGATTCATTAATCATACAGCCAAACAAAAGCAAGTTTATTAACATGTCATTTGCATTTTTTTAATTTAAATCTTAATTCTGTGTAAACAATAAAATAAACCATCAGATCAAGTAGCCTTTTCTTACATTTAGTACCTTAACTATACTTGACAGTACAGTATGAGTACACATAATTTCCAGGATTAAAATTGTAAATTTATGAGAAAAATTTGCATTTTTTTTTTTTTAGCTCAAACTCAGAATTTTTTTTATTTCTGTTTTGTTATTTCTTTCTTTTTTTTGTTTGTTTGTCGAGAATGCAAATGTCATAATTTTGCCTTGTTTAGTGCCATTTGCCTGGAGTGGATGACCTAATAAAGTTATAGTCAGTAGCCCAGAATCAACATATCATCAGAAGAATGCAGACTTTCAGGACACTGCGTCTGTAAAAGATGGAGATAGCCTCTGAGTCTGAAATGGGAAGCCAATGCTGAAGTGCTTTAAATGGGCATTCTTTTTAATGGCCAAAAGTGGGCGACCTCCATGGTTGAAAAAGTACTTTGGGTGCTATAGAAGTCAGTAAAGACTTTTCTGATGACTTTATGGGCTCAGTCGTTGGTTTTGGGTCAAACTGAACCAAACATCAAGTCCATTTTGTAAAACTATGGTCTTTCTAAGACTCAGAATGGAGGATTATCACAGTCAGCTGCACCTCTCATCACATCCAGTTCCAAAACACAAAGACTGTGATGAATTTCTCAATTTCCGTTTCAGATCTGAGGTTCTGGCTGGACTCTATATGCAAGTAATTACTGTGAATTTCTGTGTATGTAGATGACAACAGAGTTTTGATTTTCATAAACAGATTGCATGTAATTGCCAACTTGACCCCAATAAATCGCAAACTGACAGCAGACTGACTCCGTCTTCGTGCCATTTTATCGCTGTCTCAATGCAACAAAGTTGCTTTGAAGATGGCAACTGCCTGCAGGTGGGTTGCAGACCTGGTCCCCGTCTTCAAAGCAACCATTACAAAGGGTTAGGTCAGGCTGCAGTCTTCAACCACTGTTCCCCCTAGTGTGACTATAGCATAACCAATTAAAGATGTCATAGTGGCTATAGCCATGTTTTATGCCATCTATGGTCCATAAATTTAGGCCTATTCAGAAGATAGCAACACAACAGTTTGGATGAGGTGACAGCTTTTGTCCATTGCAAACTACCAAACTAACAATACACAGATGCAAGGATATCGCTGCTTACATCAATACTTTTGCACCTCATCGCTAATGTATGTGTGGTATTGGTGATGTGCCTCCTTGATCAAAAAAAAAAAAAAAAGTATGGCTCAATAATCTTAAAGGATATCAGATTTCTTTTTTAGAGAATACTACTCCCCTTCAAGTCAAGCTCCATATTCTGTTTTACCTACAATGGCCCTGATAAAAAAAAAGGCAAGAACATGCATTTATGTGACTATTCAGATCAAAAACACAGACCTGATCTTGTCTGCAGAACCAGAATAATATAATTCAGTGAGACAGCTGTTTATTTTGCTTAGTTTTCCTAAATTGTTGATCAAAAAGATGATCAGACCCCTCAACAAAAGATACTGCATGACTGATAGCATCACATCCACAGTTTTTCTAAGATTTTAACATATATTGAAGGTTTGAATTGATCTGTGAATATTAGACCTGTTATGTTTCTGTCAACTGGGGGGGGGGAATCTAACCCCTTCTAATTTATTATTATTAAACAGTATTCAAATCCACAAAAGTGAGATGACTTAGGAACCGATTATCTTTCTTAACAATGTAGCAGTTAAATAAAAAAATAAATCTGGTATGATTCATTTATATCAGGATCATCAGAGGAAGATCAAAAATCTTGTAAAAAGATAACAGCTGAACTGAAGAAGAGTCTGAAGGCAATTTCATTTTCCCAAATAGAATGAAATTATTTCACTCACTCTGTTATAGTTTCATTTTGCAAAAACTGTTTGAAAATTTAGATCTTATAAAGTTTTTTTTTTCCCAAGTAACATCATTAACTGGAATGTTTTGCAGTGCATGTACACTCTGTAAAAAAGGGGGAACGCCCTTGTCTGTGGGTTACATGCAAGTCTCCAGTAACAAATCATGAAAACCGCAGCAGCAACCTCCACCCTATTACACCGTTATGGCTCATATGTCTTCTGGGACTCAGGTGTGGTCGTATTATTACGCTTCACTTCCCTCAGTGAGGAATGCAGTGATATTACTAAAAGTTTTAGACAGTCACTGTGCTCCATTTTCCTGCTTCAATTATGTTCAATTATTCTCAACCGAAGCCCCACAGTGCTGCACTTGGGTTCTGAGCTGCTGTTCTGGAGCGCTGGTCTGATTTGTGTTATACTGCAAGTCAGAATGTGTAGTGTTATAACAGCTAATAACAAGCCATTATATACCTTCCTGTTCATTGAAAAATAGCCTGTGTCTGATGTGCAAGAATCTAAACTCGTTGCAAATATAATTTATTATATTTTATTTACATGCATCATTTTTCAATCAGTTAATAATGTGGGCTGTTCTGGAAGTTTTGCTGACATTAATTGTACTGTTGTGCTCTAAATAAGTTACATGACGGATGGTTGTGTTGGATTAAGCTTATGAGGCAGCTGATATCAGCTACAAGGGAGTACAGTAATGTGCAAAAGTCTTGAGTCGCCCCTCATTTCTTCATGTTTTCCTTCAAAGGAGCCAGACTTTCTTGTAATTCTTTTAAAGTGGTCTTGAGCAATAATTCTCCAGGCTTTCTGAAGGTCTTTCAAAGATTTTCTTTGGACATTGGCTGCTTTTTCACTCATTTTCTGGTCCTTGTACATGACCATTTTCGGAGGGATGTTTTTTTGTCCAAGCATTAAAAAAGGCACCTAACTCAAGGGATGAACCAGTGTTGTGTCTACACATAACAGACAACTTAGCAAATAACCAATTTTTAATTTTATCTTTAGTCACTTTGTTACTAGCAGCCTGTCACAAACACATCATTTGTTCCCATTTCTTTAGTTGAATCTACAAAAAATGCCAAAGAACACAGTTTAAAGGCATAAAATGGTATTTTACACCAAGAAGGTGATTTCTAAAGGGCTATTAGGTAAAAACTTGGCATCTCTCTGCATAGTGTGCAGTGTGTCCTCAAAAAATTTGAGGAAACTGGACAAGTGGAGGACAAAAGAAGACGTGGCAGGCCTAAAAAACTATCTACAGCAGATGGACATTATCTGAAAGTCCTGGCACAGGACCTGAGAGATGCATCTGGCCCTTCAGCTGATCCATTTACTGTTCACTGAAGCCTCATCAGAAATGGTCTCAGTGGCTGTCAAGAAGCCATTCTTAAGAAAAGGAAAGGCTGAGGTATGCCAAATTACACAAAAACTGGAGTGAAAATGGCAGCATGTCTTATGAAGTGATGACATAAGACATGCTGCTTCAAATTATCAATATGTACAGAGGAGGTCAGGAGAGAGAGTGTCTACAGCCATCTGAAAACCTGGTGGAGGCTCTGTCTTTGTTCGGGGCTGCATTTCTGCCAGTGGTGTTACTGTTTGACAGCCAAGTGGCTTGCGTGCTCTGTTCAAGGTGTTTGGGTTACTTTAAGACCAGGATAATTTCAGGTCAAAGCTGACTCTTTCCTCAAAGGCAACAGAAAGCAGTAAGCTGCTAATTGATTGATCTGTTATACTAAAATACTCATAAAAAGTCACAGATCTGAACCGTGAAGCTGATTTAATAAGGTAATCTGTAAAAAGTCAGTGTTTGTATGTGTTTTCTCTTCTGTGACTTTCTTATTGCTCCCCAGTTGCAGAATTAAAGTAGTAACTCCAGTGCCCCAACCCAAGTCTTTCTCAACCCCCTTTAAAAAGATCCAGCTAAGAGCCGAGTGAGACGCATAACAACTGGCTGCCACACAGAACGAGTTCTGGCGGAGTAATTATTCCTCAGGAAGGTTGAAGTGTCTCAGGTCCATCCCTTTACAACCTGTCCTTGGAGGCAAATTAGCTGAGTTTGATCTCACTCACTGGAGAAGACAGAGATGGGGGCATCCAGAAAGATTTGGAAATTTAGTAAAAGAATAAAAAAAATTACCTCCTGTGTCTCACATGTCAGATTAGCATAGTAAGCGGAGAGGTTGATTATTTGGCATGAATATTGTGCTTTGAAATCTGAAATCAGTCTGCACTCTTTCTCCTCTGGCAGCTGCCCTTGCGTGACTTTGCAGTGCTGACAAGCCACTCGCGGTCTGTTTGAAAGGAGATAAATCCTTGATGGGTGGCAGAGGAAGCAGAGATGAGGAGCTTAGTGTCGGGCACTGACGGAGCCTTGAAGCCGCGGATCGGCTCTTCATGAACATGTCGGGAGGAGTGGAGTTACATGGTCACCGAATCACTGTCTGCCTGCTCCCACCTGGAGGCTAATAAGACTCCTGAAAGCATGATTCTCTGAAATGTTGTTAGAAAGACAACATTAGATCAGGTTCCTCTTCAGGAGAACAACACAGAATTTCTTGCTTGAAATTAAATATATATCCCTACTTCATTACTTATGGTTCCAGGCCTCTGTGATAATCTATGTTATTCTTTCTTAACTTTAAAGATGCACCTATCAGCTCCACTATGTGTGGAGGTTTTTGTAGTGATCAAGAAAAAGAGAATTATATACTCTGCAGTTTCTCTTATTTCAGTGAGGTTTATTTTTGAGAATCTTTTGTTTCGGTGAGCAAATTGCTGTCACAGCATCATCAGACACTAGTTTTCTGAAAAAGAGCTGAGTCTAAACTGACTGTACACTAATTTTTAAGTAGGCAAAATCAGTGGTTAGCTGCTGAATATGCTGAAGTAGATCATCCAGAAGCTAAAGAGACTGGATACCAAGGCACTAATGCCGAAGGACACTTTGACACAGAGCTGGTATGAAAGGAACCATGACTGAGTTTAAAAAAAAATGGCAGAAGTCATGTGAACAAGACCAATCCTTCAACATCCCAAATGCCCTTCATCAGTCAGAAGGAGATTTATTTCCTCACACCTTGATGCAAGGACAGCATGAGGATTGATCTGAACTCACAGCTGAAGTTCCCATGAGATACTACTAAAGCTTCTCCATGTTAAGACATTCGACTCTGGTCCACCTCTGTTAGAGTGCTCCTGATGGTTGAGCTCAATGTCAAGTGTGAGGAAGGAGAGAAAACAGAAAAAGTACTTTGTCTGCGGCATTCTCTGTTGAGGTCGACTGCAGAGGCTTTGTTGGAAAGTCCACACAGCAATACCAGGCAGAAGATGGCACTCAAAGCACTGGCTGGGGATTTCTTGGGGCTCAGAAGGAAAGATGCAAAACAGGATAAGAAAGCATGTGAGGGTCAACAGCAGGGAACAGTAAAGAGACGTTGCCCCACCACCTTGGCATGATCTGGGATCAAAGAGGTGAAACGTCGGTGAGGGGTGGCTTCCAGCTGACGGACATGCAACAATGCCCAGCAGGTAGAGGATTAAAAAAAAAAATAGTAAATTTCCTGGAGCTGCTGAAATAGGTTAAAAAGAAACGAAGACAAAAATCTTAAATATTACTGGATTCTAAAGAGACTGAAAAAGGAATAGGACTGATCAGCAGTTCAGAAGAGGGATCACAAGCCAAAATGTTTGGGGGAGAACTACTCTTAAACCATGATAAGGAAGCTCTTTTTCAGCTGCTGTCCAGATAGCAGTATTTCCTATAACTCTGCAATAAGAAGGAGCCTGCAGGCAAAAACAAGTCAACTCGCCTGTCAGGCATTCCGCTGACAGTAGACGGTGACGGGTGGTGCTGACTCACCAAGAGGGCAGGGGAGACCCAGGAACCTGGGTCACAGCTCCAGTGGGTGTCACATTAGGGCACCATTTCTGTCTGCCACTTACTGTCATAGCCGTGTCACCCAGAGGATTGTGGGTGACAGGGCATGCTAACAGCGGCATCTTTTTCAGCCCTTTGACCTCTGCTGTCACCTTTTAATAAAGGTGTCAGGTAAAAAAAAAACAAAAAAAAACAGCCCTTGCTGCTTACAACCCACATGTGATGTGTTCTTATGAAACGATGCCGCATATTAAAAAAATAAAATACCCTACAAAACATTTAAATTATCCTTCAACACCTCCACTTCCTGAGGCTGTTTTCTATGTGAGTGCCCTGCCGCTTTCAGCCGAGATTAGCTCACCAGCATTACTGCAAAATGATACAATTACTGTGCAGAAATGGCAGATCGTGACTGCACAGTAGCAGGTGTGCCGGCTGTCAACCGTGGAATCTCTAAATTGACAAAGAGAAAACAATCAGAAAAGGGCAGCGTGACTTCATTTGTCTTCATCTGTTTCTGGATTTAGGTTCTGTTCCCATCTATGAGGATGGAGCTTCTGCAGAGGACGCGAGCAAAGACAGATGGACAGAACAGGTGCTATTATGATTTCAGTGTAATATTTGCATGCACCAATTTGGTAATTTAAAGAGACACAGACCATCAACAGTGTCTGTGGCGCTGTATGTGTCTATGTATCTCACTGTGAATCAGAATATTGATTATCCAGTTTATTATGAGCATAATTTGCTTGTTTTTAACTTCCCCTTACAAAATGTGCATAAAGCTGAAATAATAACTGAATTAATTAAATATATTTTGATTCAGTTCACCCAAAAGGCAACGTTTCAAGGAAAATTTTCACACTTTATCTAAATTGTGTAGGTTGTAGGGATGTTCCTGGCAACTAAATCTGAGGAGGAAAAAGGCAGCCAAATCAACTAGTCTAGACTCAAGGTTGACAAGGTTAAATATTGTTCTTACAAATATTGCATATGCACAAATATTGTGCATTTAAGAGACACCTGACACCTGACGTTAATCACATTCTTCAGCAATCAAATCGGCACACAATGTCAGATTAATTTTGCAAGTGTGACTAACATTAGCAGTCCTCACGAGCAGTCTCTCTCGCAGGTTAACGTCTGCACATGTGGGCATCTTTGGGATGTGGTGGAACAGGAGATTCTCATCATGGCTGTACAGCTGACAAATCTGCAGCAACTGTGTGATGCTGTCATGTCAATATGGACCAATGTCTCTGAGGAATGTTTCCAGCACCTTGTTGAATCTATTCTATGAAGAATTAAGGCAGATCTGAAGGCAAAAAAGTGTCCAACTGAGTACTAGCAAGGTGTACCTAATAAAGGGTCAGATGAGTGTAGATTGTCCTTTTAAAATTTTGTACAGAGCCACAAGGTAATGCTAATAAAGTTGTTGCCATATAAAATGTATGTGTAACCACAATCTGAATAGGTCATGTGGTTATATGCCTGTTTCCTCTGACACAGCCTACATACAACCATCCGTTTTCTATGTTCTGTTCGAGAAAGCAGTGCTGGTGGGTGATGTAATGCTGTACATTAATAAAATATGAATAATTAGTGCCAGCTATCCAGCATTAACGTTTAAATATCCAGTTGACTAATCACAGACATTCCCAGGCTTCCATAAACTGGGTTTACCTGCCAAATGGTCCCTTTTGCTATTGTAAACTAATGCTGTTACTTACAATGACTATTTATTGTGTTGACCTGAGAAAGCTTAGTGACAAGGTTTAAATGGTAACTGCATTTATATGTTACTATTCTAATCTTATCACCCACATTTACCTAGTCACTCTTTTTTTTTTATATACAGTGCTTAACAAATTTATTAGACCACCACCCAATGTAATGTAAATGTTCAAGGTCTTTGATCAAAATAATATTTTTAACGCTAAAATATATTTATTGTTGATATCCATGAATTTTCAAACAAAAAAAAAAAACAAAAAACAGAAGTTACATCCAAATTACAATTATTTACTTACATTCCTGAGCAGAAACTTTAGTTTTACTGGTTGAATGACTTCTCAGAGAAGTCCAGTGTGCCGGCTCAAATTTGAGTTCAGTGAATTCAGTAATTTTTAGTTTCAAACAAGTTTTTGACAGATTTCTAAAATATTTTTGCTTTCTTGTTTTTATGACCGGTGGTCTAAATAAATTTGTAAGCACCGTAAAGCCTTTAACACACACAAACTCAGACAACACACAACAGGGCCAGTTTCAGGATTCAGTACCTCACTCAGGAACACTTCAGCGTGCAGCTGGATTGAGCCACTAATGTTCCAATTAATGGACCCATTAATTGGAACCCAATTTAAATCCTGAGACACAACTGACCCGAAGTAACTTTGGAGCCTAATGCTGAGTAAACGAATTTCCCTTAACACCACTTAACAGCAGACTTTACTGCTGCACAGTCAAGTACAATAATCTTTCATATTTGGCACCTTCAAATATGTTTGAAGTTTATTGAATATAGTTTGCATTAATATAATTACAGAATTACAGCCAAACAGGAATACAAAAAATGCTGTAAATATTGTGGATTAACGAATATATCTGCTGAATACTGGCAATCAGTATTGGCCTATGACCATATTTACCAATATCTGTTGCATCGGGTTAATTTTGCTGTAGCTAAAAATCCAAAGATGCAGATGAAGACCTTGAAACGGTTCTTTTCTATAATGAAGGTTTCCTTCTTTCTCTGGCACAAAATGGGGTTATTACAGAAGATTGTTTCCACCACTGACAAAAAACAACATATTTTTGCCTCCAAGTCAAAATTTCAGGTTATTATCACCAAATTTCTACTTAATAACTTGAAATTTCAAGTTGTTTGAAATTGTAAGTCGAGATTTTGAGATCATAAATGGAAATTTTAACTTATGGATGGCAAAAATTCTTTTTTTCATTGGCGGAATCAAGCTTCCACAGGTTACAGATAAACTGAAAAAATATTACAACCTGAATTCCGGAAAAGTTTGTGGTCGTCCTTGATGTATTTTCCATTTAATGATGTGCCAAATGTTCTCTATAGGTGAAAGATCTGGACTGCAGGCAGGCCAATTCAGCACCTGGACTCATCTCCGACGAAGCCATGCTGTTGTAATAGCTGCAGTATGTGGTTTTGCATTGTCCTGCTGAAATACACAAGGCCTTCCCTGAAATAGACGTCATCTGGAGGGGAGCATATGTTGCTCTAAAACCTTTATATACCTTTCAGCATTCATAGTTCCTTCCAAAACATGCAAGCTGCCCATACCGTATGCACGTATGCACCCCCATACCATCAGAGATGCTGGCTTTTGAACTGAACGCTGATAACATGCTGGAAGGTCACCCTCCTCTTTAGCCTGGAGGACGCGGCGTCCGTGATTACCAACAAGAATGTCAAATTTGGACTCGTCTGACCATAGAACACTTTCCCACTTTGAAACAGTCCATTTCAAATGAGTCTTGGCCCACAGGACATGACGGTGCTTCTGGACCATGTTCAAATATGGCTTCCTTTTTGCATGAAAGAGCTTTAGTTGGCATCTGCAGATGGTATGGCAG
>VUQS01074175.1:3149-13404 GCA_015108495.1 Heterochromis multidens | reverse complement strand
GTCATATGATTTTGATTTGACATACCATAGGTGCTCACATGTCTTAAACAAGGAGAATCAAAGTGATTAATTATTTTGATAAAATGCTTGTTTACGCAATATACATCAGAATTTTACTTTGTCTTGAGAGGAAGTAGTAAAACATCTCACTGTACCATTTATTACATAACCCGATACATTTTCCTAGGTGTATGTGTAAATTCAGTGTTCATTTATCAAGTTGTTTATACTGATCACTGTGGCGTTGCCTTACATACTATACTTGTCTTTGTCATGGATGTAACTTTGTCAGTATTTTACTTCTATATGATACACAATGGAAGGAAAAATATATTTTAACCAGGGCGCTAGCTACCATCTTATCTATTTGATAATCTTACATAAAAAAAAGTGTTTTTCTTGCTTTCTTGTCATGGTAAACAAATACTCCCACAGCCGGTTTTGCATGTTATTATGTGTGTATGCATGTATGATTCATTTTGATTAATATTTCCTAGCTTTACAGATGAGACATATCCAGAGAGACTAAAGAGGTGCAACTAAAGCAAAAACTCTTCACTGTCAATTTTGGTATAAACCTATACCAAAAAAAAAAAAAAAAAAATCACTGAAATATTTGGTGTTCTGTTTTCTATTCTAAAGTATTCTGCTGTTCTATTGTATTTTCTGTTTATATTTTTGCAGATAATAAAATATTGAAGTCTCCTATGCTCTATTTTCCAGGGAGAGAATAAATAATAAGATACTGCGGCAGGCTGAACTGTTAGGACTTCAAACTTAGAACAGCTGTATACTAGACATAACAATGTTATATCTTAAGATGGCCATTTTCAAAAGGGTGGAGGTAGAAATGATTCAAGGGCGTGATAATCAGCGGTCTGTCGGTTGGGGGGTGGGGAGGGGAAATAGGGTGCCACTGGACTTGAGTACTGTTAATTCCCATTACCATGGGATGACAGCATGCATAGAACCAGTAGGAATGTCACTTATTACTTTTACTAGTTTAATGCACGTCACTAAAGGTCGACGTCAGAATGATACTGAAATAAACAATCAGTACAATTTGAGCTTTTCTTGTTAGTATTTTTTATTTTAAGCAGCAGGAGTAAAACCTTAAGAAAAAAAAGTTAAAATGTTGATGAAGTATTCATTTCAGAGACAGTATGCTGACAGTTCAATTTTTAAACTTTACCAGCCCTGGCCTCAGCTTTGCTTTTATTGTGCCATAACCGCTCCTTTTAGACTCTGTGCCCTCTTGCTAGTCTTGTTGATGCTCACCTCTTCTTCACTTTTCCTGCTCTTTTGGTGTCTCACCAATCTGCTGCACTCTTCATCTCCTCTGCTCCGTCCTCTTGTTCTCTGTCCTGTCCTAGTTGTAAAAACTGCAATCGGCATGTGCTTATTAGGTATTTAAGACATGTCATGTCTGGTAGCTCTTTCTTTTTCTGTTCTTTTATTTATTTATTCATTTCTATTATTATTCTTAAGTGCATGTGTAATATGGCAATGCCAGAAAAAGGGGGAGAAAATAGGTGAAAAGATAGGACGGCACACGTGGAAAAACACAATGGGTCTCCAGCTGCTGCACCTGTAAGAAAAACAAACAGCACCTGGAATGAAAAAAAGAAAAGAAAACATGGATATATCCTGTTTTCCTGTGACCCCCCCCCGCCGCCCTTAGCCCCCCTGTTACATATCACTGAAAAATTCCTGGAAACACCCCTGGTGTTAGGTTGAAGCTGGTGGGCGTGGCTTAGTCGTGTCGCTAGTAAAGAGTTGGGCTGTTTTTACTTACAGTATCTCTGTGCCAAAGGGACGCTAGCAGGATCGATTATAATATTCAGGCTTTTCTTCCCGTGAGTCCTGTAACGCGTCTCATATTGTCAAAGGTAAGCTTGAATTTAAATTAGCCCCTAATTATACGGAAGTTGACGTGCTGTACCAGCTAACCTAGTTAGTTGTTAGCATTTATTAGCCCTGTGAGCCTACTAGTGGTCTTATTTTTTAAAGTGCTCGTTAGCTTTCCTGTTCCACACCCACTGCACCACATTCATGGTTACTGTGTCATATTTTCCTTGAGACTGTGTAGCAGAGGAAGCTCTGTTGTACATAACTGAACTTATTGGCTACGTTGGTCATAACGGGATAATGTAACGTTAGGTCCAGTTGTAGTTGACGCACTGCGGTCTGATAGGATAGTTAATGTAATGCCAATGCAGGTAAAAACCACTGGGTGTGTGAGAGCAGTGTCATTGTCTGCTTATTTACCCCAGTAACGTGAATGGTCTCACTTAGAGTGAGGCTGGGAGGGTTAACATGGCAGTCAGAAATATACACGTACATAAACTCGCCCAATCTTTCAGGACGTTCACAGCCACATACAGTTAAACCAGGGCTTACAGTACTTCATTAAAATGTGTTTTTTCACACTTCTGTGTATATTGTCTTCTCAGCTTGTTACCAGTCAGACATGGCTGCTCAGTGTGTAACCAAGGTGGAGCTGACTGTGTCTTGTGAGAATCTCCTGGACAAAGACATCGGCTCCAAGTCTGACCCCCTGTGTGTCCTGTTAATGAGTAGCTCTGATTCTCAGTGGTATGAGGTCAGTGTGTTTAACAGATCTAAGTGATATGAGTGTCAAACCCACCATAATGAGTCTGTATTCCAAACTAACTTATTTTCAAAGTCTCCCCCTGCACTGGAAAGTTGATTAGACAGGATATCAGAAAGCCCGCATGTTCTCTGGATGTGGTTAGTTACATTACTGTTGCAGGAGAAAATCTACAGTGCAGTGTTTAATCGTTAACCTCCCTGATGGGATAGTTTCCATTTCCTATTTCCTTACTGCGTGTGTCTCAATGCAAACTACTGCTTTGTTAAAAGTTCACAGCACTAATTTTTCTCTGACTTATTGATGCGATCTTTGCAAACAGGTGGGACGCACAGAGAAGGTCCAGAATTGCCTCAGCCCAAAGTTTTCCAAGAAGTTTGTCACTGACTACTACTTTGAAATAGTGCAGAAGCTGAAGTTTGGGATTTATGACATTGACAACAAGACGATTGACCTGAATGACGATGACTTCTTGGGGGAACTAGAATGCACACTGGGTCAAGTAAGGTTTCCCCCTCTTCTCCTCTTTCTTTAAGGTGTGCTTAAGGGTTTAATTTCTTTCTGTTAAATTAACTAAACAAAGCAAAAAAAAAAAAAAAAAAGTTACACAAAGGACATAATCACTCAGTGCTTGAAATGTCTAAGAATGTAATCAAAGCTTGCACTCTCTCATTGAGTTTTGGACCTAAACAGCTACCGATATAAACCTGAAGGTCATTCCAATCAATGTGAGAATGATATCCATTTGCATTTTGTTGTCCTTAATTGTTGGTGATCTGTATGGTACTATTCTGTCAGACACTGTTGGGTGTCTGTCTTTAACTGTAAAAATAGCTAGAAGAGGTAAACAACACTAACCTGACATCTATTATTATTTCTGATATTTTGACTGCTTGTGCAACAAAACAGAAAGAACAAACAAGTTTTTTGTTCTAGAGCATTCCTCTAAAAAAACAAGGAACAAACTAATCGAAACACAGTGTTTCCATAGGAACTGGAAAAACTTTCCCCATCCTTTATGACTTCTGCCTCAGAAGCATTATTATTCTTGACTTAATTTTAATGAGAATGCAACACAAGCAGAAGCAGAAACATTTTTTTTTTTTCAAAAAGACGGGTGATGATTAAAAAAAAAAGTCTTGGGGAGAGCCTTGCACTCAAAACATTACACAGTTATGTGTAAAAACTGTGATGTGGGAGCTGTTTGATAAACATTTATTCTTTTTCAAAATAATATGATGAAGCAATGAAGCAGTTACTAACAGTGGTCTCAAAAAATATTTGTATGGTTAAACTCATCAGTCAACCTATAACATCTTATGAAGATACTTTATGAATTAAAAAAAAAAAGTAAACATATAAAAAGAAATCAGTTATCACTTTCAGGGCAAGTGAGAAAAATCTTAAAGTAGAATCTCTAATTTTGTTATTATGACTTTACTAAAACAGCAACAGTATTTTAAGAAATCATTTGTTGCATCAAACACTTTTCTGTGGTGGGTTGTAAAGGCATTTACTGGAGTTAGCAATGCTAAGCAGCTAGCCCCACCCTTTCAGTTTGGTGAGACGATTATACATATTCATACAGCATCTTAATTCTAAACTCTTGGCAATCACACTGAAGGACGCATAAAACAGCAAATGCAAAATTTGCTGAAGTTCTTGCAAGGAACCACAGGAGATAACAGGAGAGGATTTTTTTAATTGCCTAGCACACACCTCCTGCCACGATTCAGATTCCTCGCACATGTCGCCTCCCCAGCGACCAGAATGCTGACTGAAGGCCTGGAGGCCTGGACGCCGGAGCAAGTCGTGATCACATATTTTATCTAGCAGATCATCATGCAGGTTATTTGTTGGATAATTTCTATGCAAAAGCAGTGTTGGGCACAGGCAGATGCAGAGAGACCAGCAGCAAAATAATAATAAAAAAAAGCCTGGAGGGAAATAGCAGCAGGAATTGCTGCAGAGAATTACCAGACACAACTTTTTATAGCCCATTTTGAAATAGAGTCAACTAGTATGAGTGCAGCGGGAGAGTGACACAGCAGAAACCATTAAATGAAAAGAATAAAACAGCGAGGTTTTAAGCAAGGACTTCAAACTACATGGAAAGGGTGGTAGAAACTGAAAGAGGCAAATTAAAACATGGAGCATGGAGACAGTAATGTCAGAGTCTGCCTCTGTTTCTCCTACAAACATGTAAAGAACTTTATTGTTTATTGATTTATTGGCATGAATTTTGAATGCAAATTTAAAGGAATGACCCCCCAAAAAAAAAAACAATAACCATGACAGAAGTTGATCTGTCAGCAGGAGGTTTTTATAATGATGTAAATTAGTCATACTACAAATTGGTTTACAGCAACAGCAACAGTATAATCACCCTGTGATCGCCTTTTTTTTTTTTAATTTGCTTTTTCATCAACTCTCTCAAAATTTCTGTTATGAAAAAAAAAGGAAATGAAAAATTAACGTCCTTTTTAACAACCTCAGTAACCTAATTAATTAGCAATTTAGTGTGATGGAATTACTCCTCTCTTTGCTAGAAGCTGGGTTATATACAGAGTACATACAGATTACACAGTAACTCATGGAATAATGTAGTAGGACTTTTTCACTAAAACAGACTCATGCTGTGACCAAAGTTGCCAAGTCTCCATTTTAAAAGCTATTTGATGTAACTTTCAGTTTTGTTTTTATTTCTTAACATGAAATAAATCTCAAGAAACAGATAGTAAGCAGCAATGTGTCTTATCAGAGCAGCTAAAGACCTATAAGAAAAGGAGACGCCTATGGGAGTGTTTGATGTCATGCTCCAGGGCCAGGGGCAATCAAGAGAGGGGGAAATGCCTGCTTTACAGACAGTATGGTCCCACTGTGGTATGGGATGAAGCTCATTACAACCAAAGCATGATAGTGATGGTATAAGCTGCGAGGCTTTGACACTACCATCCCATCTCAAATTGCCATATCCTCAAAAGGAGACTCCTCACATATTCTCGCAAGGTTCACATATTAAAATACATAGAACCGACACTCAAGCAGACATCACACATTTAAATGAAACCTGGAAAAAAACCCATCCCTCTGGACCTTTAAAAGAGATGTGGGACTCTAGCTTTACCGAGCAGACGGTCTCTATGATCCACAGATGGCTTCATGAACTGGAGGGCATTCACATGGCAATAAAGAAAGACCCAAATTGAGAGAAACACTTTATCACACACTTAATCTCTACAGACTTGAGCATAGGAAAAATTAGGCAATAATTCCAAACCTAATTTGGTGTGAAATCTGTCCAAAGTGGCTGTGAAAAGCTGGGCTAGATACGAAGTAACAACTCTAATTGTATCAAGTCTTTTTCTGTGAAAGAGGAGAGAAGAGACTCGAGTTACATAAGAAACTCACTTTGAACCATTCGCAACAAATCCAGCAACAACACATATGATAACATATGCTGGTGGAACCACCAAACATATGCATTCAAAAAGTGGCAGTAGCAGTCTTTAAGGTGCAGGCATAAGCGCTCAACCAAAGGCAACCAACAGTAACATTAGCAACATCTTCCAGGACCTTCCTTCTCTCAGGCAGCAATAAGTTATCATTACGGCATCAATGACAGTGGAACTGAAGTATAAACACCCAATGTGCAGCTTTATTTGTAGAAAGGCATCTGTGGAAACTGCTCAGACATGTTTCTGTGCTGGAACTGCACAGGTGTAATCAATAATATTAATTAGCAACTGCACTTTAATTAACACAGTTTCTGGGTTCTGATAGTGTGCCTGCTGGCTCTCTGGGATTATATAATGAGAATTTATACAGCTGATGAGACAACATAACCTGCTGCACACACATTTTTTTAGGCATATGTATGAGCATAAGCATGTGTGGTCCACTAACATAAATATGTACAGACATAGAAAGAAAGTTAAGAAGGTTTTTGACTCACTATATTTTGTGCTTCAGTTGACACTGTGTTGCAAATGGCTAAGATCACATCATGAAAGTGATTGCTCGAGCATACGAGCATGAGCCTGAATCATCACCACTTTTATAGTCCTCTTGCTGACAAAGGCAATACCCATGGCCTTCCATACTAGCTCAAAGTATGATGGTTAGGCGTGTTTCTGACAAATGTGGAAAATCTGGACTCATAATGTTGATATTAAACGCATTTCTCATAAGACATCTCGGGTTGTTGATCGTGTTTTCAAATGAGTACATGTCCAAATGTTCAAAATATACTTCTTTGTATGAACTATAATGAGTCTGACGCCCCTGTTAAAGATTACAACTAACATTTCCCTGAATCTTCTATTGATACAGCATCTTCTTGGTGCTGCCCTAAATGAGCCTCAAGATCCAGAACTGAAAGCACTTTGTTTGTTAAATCAAACTACTGCCAGATAGAAATCCAGAAAATAAAAAATCAGAAAAATACAATTTTAAAAAAGTAAGATAGTTAGTCTTGTACCAACCTAAATACCAAACTTACAGTCGCACCTCTAAAGTAACTACTAATTTTTTATACTAAACTAATTTTTTGTAAGCCATTTTAATAAATACTTTTGAAAGATGTGAAATCCAAAATGTGTTTTTTTTTTTATTGTTTTTTGTTTGTTTGTTTTTGCTTGGTTTGTTTTTACAGTTATGTGAATCAGTTTTACAGTTATCTATGTGAATAAAAGAAGGTGGCAACACAACGGTACTGTGGTTAGCACTGTCGCCTCACAGCAAGAAGCATTTGAAAAGTATATAATTTCTTCTGGGATTAATAAAGTATTCTGATTCTGATTCTGATTGAATCCACTAACTGGTTGAGGTCTTTCTGTGTGGAGTTTGCATGTTCTCCTGTGCCTACATGGGCTCCCTAACTTCCTCTGTCAGTCCAAAGACATGTATGTTAGGTTAGTTGGTGATTCTAAATTGGCCAAAGGTTTGCATGTGAGCATGAATGGGTATCTGTCTATCTGTGTTAGGGTGTACCCTGCCTTTCACCCTATGACAACTGGGATAGCCTCCAGTCCCTGAACTGGATAAGTGGGGAAGAAAATGGATAGATGGATGTGAATAAAAGATAGTGGGGGCCATTTGTGCAGAAAATTGGACAAAAATGTCTGAGGATTCTAAAAGAGTTGTGCAAAAGAACAACAACCTGACTATAAATTGCAAACTGTGCCCATGCCAGAAACATATATCTACTGGTGAGAACACAACATCTAATCTCCCATCTGCACCTGCAAAGGCAACATGCACTAACTTCTTATTTCTATGCAAAAAAACAATACAACAAAACCTGGACCCAGAGTAATGCTAAAGCTGAGTGTATGCTGACTCCAACCAAGCAGCCAAAGTTTGATTTGCAACAGGTAACAAAAAGAAGGATCAACCAGCTTGTAGTATCATAAAGAAGTGTACTGTGCTCTTTGGGCCATCAGCTTTGTGGAAATACTTAAATATGTAACATAAAAATAATACAAATGTAATGTAATGACCAGTGTTAGAAATTAGGAAGGAAATAAATGAGGTAATACTTAAAAAAAAAAAAAAGGATAAAAGTAACAGTCCAAATACTGATGTGTTACTAGAAGTTTGTAACTTAATAGCATAAGTCATTTTAACTTAAGCACACTGGAAGACCTAAATAGGAATATTAAATTTGACAGGCTTATGAAAGCACTTTGACTGAACTTCTTAACCTAGGTTGATAGAAGATGTCATCCCCTAGTTTGAAAAAGGCTTTGCAGCTAGTTGCCTCATTTGCCTTTTTTGTAAGTTTTCTACATTTTTCTTTTTTTTTTTTTTATTTAGCATGGAGACATTTACTCTGGATTCCAAGAGATACACTAAAATCCATAGTGCTGCAGTGCATTTTTTCAAAATTCTTTTACCTCACTCTTCTTGTTTGCTTTGGCCTCTAATGCTCCCGTCTTCCGCCCATTCAGCATAATTACATAGTATTGGATTGTCAGGTGAGTAATTCTCCATCTCTCACTATTTCTATTCTTCACTCATTTAGTTAGCCAAACACAGGATCGCTCATTCCCTCAGTAAAAAACATGCAAACATACAAACACACACACGCCTGGCCATTACAGATGACTAATGATGTGACACTAGCTGTGGTGTTGCAGTATAGTATGACACAGTGGTTCATATCCAAGCAACTCAAATCCCAAAGGACCAAGAGAAGCTGATGCTGTGAACATAAGAGACACAATCAGGAGAATACATAATAGCTGTTATAAAATATGTTACTATTGTTTTTAAAATTCCACATATTTTTACATTCAAATGATCTCTAAGCCCACGTGTAACTCAACTGTCTAGTTACCTACTACCTTTCAGTCCATATTGCTAAAAAAAAGCAACATTTCGTTTGAATTTTTTTTTAAAAATGAAAATATGTGTGCAATACAAAATAGCACTGGTTACTGGGGCACAACTGAAAAACTGGAAATAGATCTAGTATCTCCATCTGTGCATATCTCTGTCTCCTGCACATCTCCAACTGCAGGTACTGCTGCCAAATCACGCCACAGATTGGCTAAGTGCGATAGTTCGGCAAACCGATGGCTTCAGTAACTCTCATCTAAATCATTAGACATCAATGAAGATCTATATTTCGAAAATAGTGATGGGATGGGATGGGACCCTGCATCTCTCTGAATCATATTACCCAGAAGTTTCATCATTGCTGCAATGACTATGGAGAAATTGTTTCCCACCAGCTTGACAGGTGCTGCCATAAGACAGAGTGTACAAGCATCCTGGCACTTTGAAGCGGAGCAAGAAGATAAGCAGAAAAATGGAAATAAGAAATGAAGAGTAGAAAACAGCAAAACACAGTGTGAGTGTCAGTGATTCATCTCTGACTATTCTCTTAACATCCAATATCTTTACAAGCAAATGCTAATAGTTTAATTCAGTCTCCTGAATTATTCTCAAGTTGTAAAATAATCAGTTGTCCTCACACTAAAGTCACACTGCAGTACTACTGTGAATATGATGCTGTCAGATGATATACTGTTTATGAGGCCATGTTAGTCCACAGGGATATTGTATTATGCATAGGCCAGATTCCTAAGTGGTTATAAAGATGGAGAATACACTTTATAGTAGCGATTGTTATCACTGAGTCCATTATCATTCCCAAATGCTGCTGTTTTTTTTAAAAGCCATCGCACAGATTCACACAAGTTCTTCTGCAGGGTCAGTGCCTTGACAGACAAGCAAGATAAACATCATTATTTCTACTTTATAATATTCATCAACATAATTATTTATAGATTCACTATCCAGTATTTAGCAACCATTTACAAATTTATACATATCATCTGCAAGTAGCATCAAGATAATAGTGGAAAATGATTTTCCACATAATTATTAACTAATTGTCACTTCACTGCAAAATAAATATTTACTAAAATCAATTACTGATGGTTATTATAAAATGTTACCAAGATGAAAATATTTATAGTCATAAAGCTGGTAGTTGCTTGTCAAAAAATATCAAACTTGCAAATGGCACTCTCCTCAGGCCAGTTTCATGTTTGGCTCAATACACAAGGTAGGTTATTTCATTTGTTTGAATCAGTATTGCATGTACAGCCCCCCCTCCCCCCCCCCCTGTGTAGG
>VUQS01074170.1:33139-44366 GCA_015108495.1 Heterochromis multidens | reverse complement strand
ACTGTGTGTAAATTAGAAGATAACCCTCAGTTTTAACTTGATTTTACAAGCTTTGAGCATTACAAAGTTAAAGCACATCATTGCACAGCAGTGGTTAGTACTATGGCTCAATAAAAAGGTCAGTTTTTCAGAGGGCTAATAATATTGACCCTGGTCATTTTTGTTTTTTCTGTAATTATTCTGTTATTGGGTGCAAATAGAAATAATTTATGCTTTCCAAAGGAAAACCAGTATGTTTAGAAATGCTATGTTGAAAATCACCTGCTCTGTTAGAAAAGCACTTCGGAAAATTTGGACAAAAACTTTAAATTTCATAGGGAGGCTAATAATTGTGTCCTCGTCTGTAAGTATCATAGGTCATTTCAACATATCTCAACTAGTAAATATAATTTTTTCACACTATAGACATAAAATTTTCTTTCTTTCAAAATACAGTACAATATTATACCAATGCAATATCATTGCAGTTGAAATTGATTTAAAAAATTACAAGGTATCACACATGACTTGTCTGCATGAATGCATTTCTTTTTTGCTCTTACAGGGAGAAAGTAGTCCTCTAAAGGTGTTAAAAGTGATCCATGTCACCTGGATAAACTCTGGGAATTAGCTCAGGCTTTGTTGTTACTTTATATACTCAAACTGATAGGGCCACCAACTGACAAAAAGAAAAATGCTATTAACAATTCAATTTTGTCAGAATCAATAACCTTTCCCGAGAGACTGTGACATCTGTGGGAGGTTGGGGAAGACTCATTATAACAGTAGTGAGACTCTTGGCAGCAGCGTGGCATAACACTCTAGTTCAGAACCTCTATGAGAAAAGGTGCTGTCTGCGCTGTGAAAAATATACCTTCAATTCTTAGGAGAACTGAACTCTGCCTGCACTCGCTCTGTGAATGTTTTCCACTGATAGGACTAAAATTTCATTACAGGTTGTTTTCACCTCTTAATTAAAGTTATCAAAGAACAGCTTTAATTTTGTAAAGAGAGCTCCTTGGTCTTTATGTTTTGCTGATTCAAAAGATTTCCATTATCGAACCAGCAGTTCAATGTGAAATAAGCAGACATGCACATACACATGCCAGTGTATGTTCCCTTGACAAAACACATTACAAAATTTTGAGTTTATCACTGAATTGTGTAACACAAAACTTGCATTTGGTGCAACTTGCATTTGGTGTTAGACCCAGCTGCTGCCACACTATCCAGTCAAAATACGGTAAGCCCATACTGTGTGGCAGAGCTGCTTGAGCAAGTTGGGGGTGATTTGTCTACCCAAATTAAGGAATATAAATGGTCAGATATCAGTTGAACAACAAGGTAAAGCAATGATATAGGAAAGAATGAAAAAAAAGATGAAAAATCATCTTTAAAATACACCACTGCCAACCTTGTTTGATGTTGGAAGAATGACTCATTAAAAAATATGGCTGATGGATTTCACTACTTTCTGTGGCCAGTTGTGCAGAAATATTGGCCTCAATGTTTTCCAGATTTCCCATCCTTATGCTGACTTCCCGTATGAATTCACATCAGTTAAATGAGCTAAAAAATTGGGTTAACTGTAGCGAAATACTTATGAAAAATCTGGTTTACCAGATGGCCACCAAAAGTTTCTCTCATATTCTCCAATTTTACATGAAACTTAACACCATGTTTAGAAAACAGTTCTCATCCAAAAAGCCCGATGGGCTGTTACTGCTACTGAGTCTATACAAGCTATATGCTTACAGGCAGGTGGCCACAGTAAACACAATATCTGTATGAACACAACAAAGTGCATAGTTTGGTAGACGAGCGCAGTGTAAAAGGAAACTTCAAGTCCTGAACATTACATCCTGATATTAACTTGGCATTCCACACCAAAGAGATGCAATGTTTACCAATAAAATTCCCATCAGTAAGTCCTTCCACTTCAAATTTCTATTATCATTAAAAAAACGTATAATTTGTTCTGAGTCTACGAAAACCTGGCAAAAAGAAGTGACAGCTGACTAGATATCTTTCAGCCTAAGAGGATCAAATCTTAAGTGTAGTTGTATTTAGATTTTTAATGGAGAGCTGAAAAGAATTTGAAAATAAGTGCAAAATAAATTTTTAGCTTCTAGCTCATTGTATTGAATAGGACTTTAAAATGTAATGGTCTGATTTACTAATAGCGTGTCAATAATGTAAACTGAAGCTTTCAGTGTTATCCGCTTTTGTTAAAACACGCTCTGCTGCTGTATGCATTGTTTATCTGCAGACTCTTTTCACCCACTGTGCACATATAGTGTACAATACAATGTATAGTAGTGTGCAAAAGTCTTGAGCTTTTCACATTTTCCATTGCATGATGGATTAAACTCTAACGGTACTTGTCAGTGTTCATAATTCCATCAATTTTGACAAGATCCCCATCATCACTGACTGCAGCTCCAAACCATGACAGAGCCTCCACTGTCTTTTACAGATGGCTGTAGAGACTGTTGTACCTCTCTCCTGACCTCCATACTTAATGATGATTTGAACCAAAATTTTTAAATTTGGATTTATCACTTCATAAGACCTCTTGCCACTGATTTTCAGCCCACTTCTTGTGTGGTGACAGCCACCCTTCCACTGAGATCATTTCTGATGAGGCTTCAGTGAACAGTAAACAGATCAACTGAAGGGTCAGACGCATCTCTCAGGTCCTGTGTCAGGTCTTTCCTGTATTTTTTTCCTATTTCTTAGGACATGACCTTCAGATACTGTTTGTCTGCTGTGCATGGTTTTTAGGTCTGCCACTTCTTCTTTTGTCCTCCACATGTCTAATTTGTTAAGGATACTGCACACTCTGCTGAGATATGCCAGGTTTTTGACTAATATGTCTTTGGGAATCACCTTACTGGTGCAAAAATACTATTTTATTCCTGTCAAACTGTATTATCTTTAGCAATTTTTGTAGTTTCAACTAAAGAAATGGGAACAGATTATATGTTTTAGTGACAGGCTGCTAGTAACAAAGTGCCTAAAGATACAATTTAAAACTGGCTGTTTGCTAAGTTGTTATGTGTAGAAACAGCACTAGTTCATCTTTTGAGTTAGGTGTCTCTTGTATGCTTGAATGATTCATAGGTCAGTGTTAAGTGGCTTAACAAACAAACAAACAAGCAAAACATTCCTCTGAAAATGGTTAGGTACAAGGACTGGACTGAAAATGAGTGCGAAAGCAGCCAATGTCCTTCAGAAAACCTCGAGAACTATTGTTCAAGACCACTTTAAAAAATGACAAGAAAGTCTGGCTCCTTCGAAGCAAAATATAAAGAAATGAGGGATGGCTCAAGACTTTTGCACAGCACTGTACGAAAACTGATCATTCTAAATTGACCATAGATGTGGATATGAGCATGAATAGCTATCTGTCTCTCTGTGTTAGCCCTGTGATGGACTAATGACATGTCCCTGATGTACCCTGCCTCTCACCCTGTGGTAGCTGGAATAGGTTCCACGGCCCCTGCAACTCAGAACTGGATAAACAGAAGAAAAAGGATGGATGGCTATATGGATGTTTTTGTTGTTTTTCTTTTTATATTATCACACTCAGATTTTTAAGCCACCCTACACCTTAAAATCTGTGAATATTGGTTAGCAGCTCAAAGTGGCTAAAAAAGGGCAGGATTCCTATAATTCTGAAGTGTTGTTAAAAATTTAGCTGCAACCTGAATATAAAATCCAACTTTCATAACATTAAAATTTAACAATCATTCCCACACAAGTCAAGTCGTGGTGACACAAAAGATGCACATATATTGCACTTTTCATTTATTCAATATTTATTAACTTCTTGAGGCTTCTGATGGCTTCCAACACTTCATGAGCATTTTTTGGGAGAAATGTTATTCAACCACACTCACAGACCATCCACAGTAATTGAGATTGGGTCGATTGATTTTCTTTTTTTTTTTTAATTTAATGACAGTCTTGTAAAGAATCAAGCTTGGCTGGAACACTATAAATGTTTTTTTCCGGGCATTGTGGCTGCAGTTGTGGTCTTTTGCAGAATAATAGACATGAAAAGTAACTTAAGAGAATACCCCTGTTCTTTGTGGCTGCGCCAAACTGCTGCTGACACGATACTTTCAAGCACTGCTGGATCATCTACTTTATTGTCCCCCTTGAAACAATAAAGATCTCACTCCTATTTTTTCCTTTATAGTCCAGTGTGGGAGAACGTTATATAAACAGTTAAGGATTAATCTAACCAATGTAACATATGCCCATGTCATATACTATTGAGTAAGCTGAAAAGGAGTTATCTGTCCCCACACACAGACTAATAACACTGTTGCAGCAACACAATATTATGCCTTGAAAATAAAAGAAAATGAATGCTTAGTGAAAATGCCTGCTGTCTAGTCAGTGCAATTCTACATGGAGGCACAGCAGGGTAACATAAACCCCAGTTTTAAGAGAGTTAAAATCGACGTTGTGGACAAGTGTGCTACAACTATCGATTGTTTGCTGTTGTTGCTATTGCTTCATCCCTCATCTCTTAAACACCATCAAATATTTGTGCAAGCGCTGGAGTGAAAGAGGGCTTAAGAGGAGAAGCAGTCGTGTTCGACTTAGCGGGGAACCATGGCTACCTCAAAGCTCTGCTTCAGTATAACAACAACAGGGGGTTCCATGGTAGTCAGCCAATATCGCTTCCTCTCCCAGGAGACAGGGAACACAATGCACTCCTGGCTGCGATTGATTGCATTGTCACACCCATAAATTATGGCCTTTTCTTATCCCCCAGTGACAGAAACAGGATTTATACTGTAAATGACATTCAGTAAATGAGCCAAAACATTTCGATGATTGCATAAAGATGGCTGGAAAATCCGTAATTTCTGTAATTTGGTATTATCAAACGAAGAATAAGAAATGGGTTAAATTGTCTCAGAACTAGCTCAGATTTATTTTGCTCAACAATGGAAAAATGTTTTTTGATTGTGTTACCTTTGTGTTTGTACAAGTGATTTTGATTTTAAATTGTTTTGAAAGGGATAGTTTGGGTTCTCTGTAGTGGTGATGTATGAGGTACTTATCCACAGCGAGTGTCTTCCCCACATGCGATTGCAGTCAAAACAACCCTATTTTGGAGAAGGCCAGCGGGCTGTACTGCTGAAGCCGGGGTCAAATAAACTTTATTTAAGCCAACTAAAAAAGGCCTATCTGAAAAGAAAAGAATTAATATCAGTTAACGTGTTAGCTGTATTATTTTCACCACTTTACCCTGCCATCAGACAGCTCTTTCCGCCGGGAAACGGAGAAAGTGATATCCTTCTATAATCTCTTAAAAGGCACTAGACTGCTTAGCCAATTATTAGACATTATTAGATTCTTCAGATGTTTGCTTGTTGGATATATATTAGATTTCGTAATTTGGATATTCTTGTTTGTTTTGTTTATGTGGAAATAAATACCCTCTCAGCTTGAGTGTCTGACAATCCTCTCACTCACGGCATCTATCACCATGTTTTAACTGATCTCATTGTTTCCTACTTAGCAACTTTTCCACTAGATTTAGAGACTTTTTCATTCTCCCTTTCCAAAAAGGGCCCAGCTTCGCAACAGAGAATAGCAAACGCACTGTGTTGCTTCTAGCTGATCATTTTACTTATGCCTGTTGGCAAAATCACAGCAGACATACCTCATCTACGGCACTACACTGCACAGTTTCTGTGCCGATCCTCCAATCTACTTCTCCGAACTAGGGAGTGCCAGCATACGCTATAGGTAATACACTGATTAAGGGTAAGTACCTCATACAACACCACTTCAAAGAAACTGAGCTTCTCCTTTAGGTTTTTCCAGAGGATCAATGTGATTAAAAACCCTGTAAATACACAATGTCATGCTGCTGACTAAAGCACTCTTAGCATTGGTTAAAATGACAACAAATAAATATATATATAAAAATCACAAAGGTTAAACAAATAAGCCCTGCCTAAAGATAAGGTCTAAGGCAGATGGTTAGACAGTGATACACGTATGCAGCATTTCCCAAAGGGCAGAGCAGAGTCTGTCCGTGCTTGGCAGCCTGGAATCACAGCTCTTGCTTTGGCTGTCTCTTGTCAGCATTTTGTAAAAGACATATTTAGTGCTTATAGTTTTACAAAGCAAAAATACTGCAGCTACAAATCTTCTTTCTCATCACACAATGTCAAAGAACAGGAATCTAAAGAAGTGCTGCAATCATTAGCTGGTTATTTGATAACTGTTCTTCAGAAGTTGATGTGACAATTTTGTCAACAATTTTGATACTCGCTTTATCATTCAGGTTATTTTGCACGCAAAACTGCCTCATCTTCCTTTACATCATCTAATTTATCCTCAACTGTTAAATGTTAGACTAAAACAAAATGTAAAGACATTGTACATAAAACTGCTTACTATTTTTTGGCAATTTATAAACTAAATGATTAATTTATATGTTTGAAAATAACAAATGAATTACTTGAACGTGGAAATAATCATTACTGGTGTAATGATTATGACAGCTGGCAAAAATAACATCTGCCAACGCCTTTAAAGGGCACACTAATAGTTTTTCTTTCTCGAGACTTCTTCTCTTAAAACTTAAAAGCTTAAAAAGACAGAACTTTAAACAAGATCCTATTTTTTCCACTTAAGATTTAAATTCGACTGTTTCATCTGTTCCAGGCTGCCCCTTTCTAGCAAAGGAAATGTGAGGGTAAACATAGGGACAGACCTGCACAGTCCATCTATGTCAACTCAGCATGCCTCCTTGCCAATCAAAAGTTCAGATTCTAAATCGAGCCACTGTGTGAACTCTAGAGGCTTCTGGGATCTGATATCTCCAGTTACAGGAAGGGAATGTGACAAACTACACTGGGTCACCAAGCAGGGTAATAAATGAATGCAAACATCGCGCGTGCGCACACACGCACACTTAAAATTTTGCAAAAGCAAATAACCAGAAAGACATTCATTTAAAATATGCCAAACCCTCACTCAACTGTATGCTATTCATATAAACGCCAGACAACACGTTGTGTGTCAGTGCAATAAATACAACGCTTTAGCGTATTCCACTTTGCCATAGTGGAGCAATAATGGGATTTTAACGCATGAAAAGTCTATGCGCAAGTGAACTTTAAAAAGAAAGAAAGAAAAAAAAAAACCTAAACAAAGGTTACTAAGACAAGATATTCTCCATTGAACGGGAGCAAACAGACTTGGCGTTAAAGTAAGGTTTGCACTTGCAGGGTTGAGACAAAGCAAAGCTGTGTAGCGTCAGTTTGCCACTTCACATCCTCGAGTCGGGCAAAGACGGCGTTATAATAACGGAAGAAAAATCAGCTGCGAATCAGTAATAGGACTTCTAGAGGCGCAGAAAACGAGCGACGAGCTTACGAGTAACAGAGTAACAGTCTCAGTTAAACAAAGAGGATTCAAATTATCTAAGAAATGCAACAGTGCTGTAAAATAAAAAAATAAAAAAAAATAAAAAAAAAATAGCGGGTGCATGCTTCACAGTCTCGGGAGGTCTTCGGAGCAGCCCCTGAATAATTAAACAGCTCCCAATGCAGATGTGGGTCCGTTATTTAACTAGCAATAAAGTAGCCCGGTGTCTTTTAGCTTAGCTACTATACTAGCCTAGCAGCCTAGCATGGCTCTGCCCCACAGACAGGCTTTCAGCACTGGGTTCACTGGATAGCAGCTCTCGGAGTGCGCTTCAGATAACGTTAGCAGAGTGGGCGACACTGAGATTTTTCGCTAACGGGAAATTTCCAGCTCAGTATATAGAAGTCTCTTGAGCCTGCTGTGGTAATAATGACGCGTAAAGTAATTCGGTGCGGGGTTGTAGTCAGGTGCCCCGCCAAACTGGCTAAAGCACAATGATGAATGAAAAGCCGGACCTCGCCTAAGCTAATGTTAGCAGCACGGCGGGTCAGTCAGTGCAGCAAGTGTAACGCTACCAGTCTGCTAGCAGCAAAAATCTCTCCACTGACAACTAACTACGCACCTTTAACCGTTGGAGATGACACCTCTTGCAGGTCCACAAACTACTCACGGCGCCTGTTCTCACTGAGTATTTCCCAGAAAGAAAACGAGGGGGCCTCCTGTTCAGTTAAGCCACGGCAAAACGTGCAAATCGACTCAATCCGGACGCTTTCCTCAGTCTTGTGGTGCTGAATCTAAAAGCTACACGCTTCTGTCGGTGTCTCGGAAATGCCTCCTCCTCCTACAGCTCCCTGCGAAATAATGACCCCTCCCAGCGCTCCAACCACAACAACGGAGTAGGCAGGTGCAGATGATGGTGCGCTACTAACGGAAAGCCTTGCAACATAGTGGACTGTGTGTGGTAGATTCCAGGGCTGTCAAATCAGGAGAGTCTCCGTCGTTGACGCATGCGTGCTTCCTGTGTGTGAGCGCTACTACGGAAAGTAGGAAATCTGGGATGCTGGGATTGGTAATAGCAAAGCAAAAACACAGTTAATACTTTTGTTCGTGACTTCACACATTCACAAAAATAAGGAAATAAAAAAAAGAGTGGCCTACTATATTGGCTGTGTGGATAGCACTAGGTGTGATTTGCAGAATAAAGTTACTGCTGAATATCACAAACATGGTACACACGCGAATTTGGTAGTGTGACGCCAGCTTGAGTAGGGCCAGCAGTGTGCGTGATACATAAAAAAGCAATGTGTGCCTGGCAGTAAAAATAGTTTTGTATTATTCACTAGATTTTTAGTTATTTATAACCCTTTATTTTTGTTTTAAAATATCATTTTGTTCCTGTTTGTTTCCGGATTGAGTTTGTTTGTTTTAGTTTATTATTCATATATTACTCATATATATATATATATATATGTATATATATATATATATATATACTTCATATGTTACTCAGAGTAGGTTTTACAATAAAAAAAAGAGAAAACACTTTATGAAGGAAACTTATTTATAGTCATATAAATATCCCAGTTGATTAAAGATATGCACCAAAGCCTTCTCATGCTTATTGTGTTATCTTAGCAAGCTATCGTTGCAGTAAGTTTCTTTTTTTCTTTCCACTTCTGTTAACTACAGCTGCAGTTTCTTTTTCACAGCTAATCTTCAGGCATTTGTTTTCCAGGAAGCCACTGCAAGTGTGACAGAGAGTCGCCCTGTGGAGAAGGAACCTGAAGCTGAAGCAGTAATTGTCTTATTTACATCTGTATTTTTCCTGCTGTGCCTTTGCTTTCTAAGAAATACTGAGGAGGATGAAAATCAAACATCTGAGGTGAGGCTAACAGCATTGAGAGCTCCCATTCCTACTGTTCTCAGTCATCTGTGAAAAACAAAATAAAAATATTTGCAAACTGCATATAGATCCATAAACTTTGCACACCTTTAAAGAAATGATGTCATGATTCTTTTTTTAGTACACTCAAATCTAATCACTCAATCAGACCCAAAGTCTTATCTGTGTGTCCAACCGTTGAACAATATCCTTAGTTTATTTTAGGACATTTTTAAATAGAACAGCAATGACGTAAGGCTAATAATTTTCATATATGTTTCACATATAGAAAAAAAGAAACTGATCCAGGCACTTAATTTCCACCTCTCTAGTGACTACAGTAAAGCCTCACTTAAAAATGCTATAAAGCACTGAAAATATTTTTTACTTAATGGCTACGGTACAACAAACCGATGCCCAGTGATCCCAGGTGGAAGAGAACCTGGACAGGTGAAGGTATGCACTGGAGAGAACAGGAATGAAAGTGAGTAGAAGCAAGAGAGAACATGTGTGTGAATGAAAGGGAGACGGTATAACAGTGTAGATGCAAGGAGTAGAGGTAGTGAATGTAGATGTTTAAATACCTGGGGTCAAGCAAAGCAACAGACAGTGAAGAAGAGAGTGCAGGCAGAGTGGAGCAGGTGGAGATGAGTGTCAGGGGTGATTTATGTCAGAAGGATAGCAACAAGAGTGAAAGGGAAGGTAAACAAGATTGTAGTGAGACCTGCAATGATGTATGGTTTGAACAGGCCAGCACCAACAAAAAGACAAGAGCTGAAGATGCTAAGATTTTCACTGGAAGGGACCAGGATGGACAGGATTAGGAATGAGTATATCAGAGGGACAGTTCAGGTCAAGTGATCTGGAGACAAAGTTAGAGAGGCAAGAATAAATAAGAGTAAGAGATATATTGGACAAATGATGTTGAATACGGAGCTGTTAGGTAGGAGGAAAAGAGCAAAACTGCAGAGAGGATTCATGGATGTAGTGAGAGAGGATGTGTATAGGGTGTCACAGACTGTGTGGGACAATAGTAAATGGCAGACTCAGATGCACAACTCAAGGAGACTGTATTAACAAGTTTAAAAGTCTTTATTGCACAATGGGAATAGAAACAGAGAGATGACTCTGAAGCGATTCTGGGTAACTGGGCAGACCACAGGAGAGGTGATTCTGGGAGAGAGGAGAGAGCCATTAGTTTGAGAGATCCAAGTAGTGATTTTCCACGCTGGAAGAGAGTGAATGTGAGTGTGGTTGCTTACTTGGAGAGCTGAGGGAGAAATCCTGAGGGAGAGGCCACTGGTTTGTTTTTCCGTAGAAGTAGAGAACATCAGAGGGTGAGCAGGCAGGTGAGTTGCAGAGGTTAAACCACAAATGGTTTGTAGGAGAAGCAGAACAGCTTGACAGAAACAGGTAGGTCAATCTTTAGTCCACATTTTAGCCAGGGAGTTTGACACTGAAAGCAAGGGGACAAAGGAGTTAGCACAGGTAACCAACAAGTTCACAGGAGAGACATCGCTAAGCCTGATTACCACACAAAGGAAGAAGACAATCTGGCAGGGACTGGGTGCTCAACCTGGTCCTTAAATGCAGCCTGTTAATGAGCCTGATAAAAAGCAGGAGGTCAGGCTGAGGCGTGGAAGACCGGGCTCCACCCAGAAGACGGAGAAACCTCTGCTCGACTCCTCCTGGACTCAGGGAGAGTTAGAGACTCCAAAACAATAACAAACCAGTGCAAGACTTTGGCAGAGGGTTGGTGTGACAGAAGAGGATGAAATAGGGATGAGCAAGTTGGAGGCAGATGATCCGCTGTGGTGACCCCAAAAGGGACCTGCCTAAAGAAGAAGAAGTCTCCAGGTAATTAGTCCCACTGTTGCCCCAAATTACACCTACAAACAAATTTATATAATTTATTGACTGAAGTCCTTTGTTTAATGCAGTACACATATAACTTAAATTAGG
>VUQS01074170.1:10997-33119 GCA_015108495.1 Heterochromis multidens | reverse complement strand
AATTTATTTAAGTAGCAACAACAGTCGCCTCAAGGTGCTTTATATTGTAAGGTAAAGACCCTTCAATAATACAGAGAAAATCCCAACAATCAGACGACCCCCTATGAGCAAGCACTTGGCAACAGTGGGAAGGAAAAACTTCCTTTTAACAGGAAGAAACCTCCAGCAGAACACGGTTCAGCGAGGAGCAGCCATCTGCTGTGACCGGTTGGGGGTGAGGGGAGGGAAACCTTCTTCATAAGACTTCTGAGATGGTAATGCAACAATGTTGGCTATCTAAGTCCTTTAACCATGCAAGAGACCAAGAAACAAAGACCAGATGGTCCACTGTGAACACTAGTGGGACTTCTATGAGTGCGTGAGAAAGTATTTTCCAATGTCATCATACAGATGACACAAATCTATCATTTGATTTGAAAAACCAAACATCCAAACCAAGTAGACTAGTACAGTCGCATACATCCACACTGTATATAAACATTATCACGCACAGTTATAATGTCCTTCATTTGTATCATTTACACACATACACACAGACCCTCTCCCCAGGAAGATTAGATTATTTTAGCCTATTATGGTCTGTATTCTTCATAACTTGTACTTCCTGTTCCCACGGTTGGAGTCACACTATGACCCATGATCAGTGGCCGGGGGGGCCCCTTGGTTTCTCCTACAACATTGTCTTTGAGGTTAGACCCACACAAACAAAGCAAATCAAAATCAACAACTGAATAAAGGCAATTTTAAAATCAAAACAGCAAAGCAGCTCTTAACTGGCTCTCTTAAGTTGCATCATGTTCATTGAGGTATTTCATTCAAGAATACTGTGACTGCTCAAGTTCCCACCCAGGCCTCAAACACAGTTATTTAGACTAGCATGACTGTAGGCTTTTGAAAAAAAGAGAGTTGTTAACCACAGGGCATAGCAAGTGACAGGAAAGGATCTCAAAGATCTTGGTGTGGTTTGCAGATGTTATTTTTAGATCATCAGATGAGAAACTTTGTTTTGTTGTATTTTTAGTGTTAATGGACCTAAGATCCGTTTTTACAACTTCTCATAACTACCAGGCAAATACAGTTTAAAAAAAAAGTTATTTAAAGAAATCCTGAAATAGGAGCAACAAGATCTACTCAAAGCAGTCTTTGTATATGAAAGGACTGAAAATTACTCAGTTATGGGAGGGACAGTATTTTTTTTTTTCTCTGCAAACGTCACCTACATTTTCCTACATGGGCAAACACTCTGTGTTCTTCAATGCCCATGATTTAGACTGGCTTATTTTTCCAATAATAAACTATATCAGTTAGGAATGTGGGGTTGTTTCCTCTGGGTCCTCACTCCACCACTTAAGAATCTGACGGGTTGAACAGTGGGGGATTATAGGGTGAATCATCAATGGTCCTTTCTTAGGCATGTATGTGACTGATCCAGACTTGTGACCCACAATGTTGCATGCCTATAAAAATGGTCATGCTCATCCTTTCTTGTGTGGGACTTAGAGTTTGGCTTGTAACAGTGACTCTTAAGGCAGATAAGTGTTCACATAGAAAGCATGACTTATGGCATGACTTAATGCATGGCAGTGTTACTCTATCCTGTCTATCTATTGGCAAAGGCAGACTGAAATGTCGCTAAAACATTTGGATAGATCCTTTTTTCCTTTGCCCATATCAGCAAAGAAAGTCCAATTTAAAAAAAAATATATATATATATTTATTTTCACGTCCTATGAAATATTTTAATATCTTGGTGGATTTTTTTTTTTCATTTTTCTGTTTCTTGCTAAAGATCACTTGAAGCAATGTTGCACAGATATTATATGGTTTATATTTTATATGGTATATGGTTCCCAAATAATTTATCCCAGCAAGGTCATAATCCTGTTTTCTCTTTTTCTCTTGTGCCATCTAGTTATTTTTTTAAGTTGAATGCTAAACCAGCTTTGTGGTTAAAGACCAAATATCTACATGACAATATATCATATAGTACTGTGCAAAAGTGTTGAGTCACCCCTCATTTCTTCATATTTTGCTTCCAAGGAACCAGACTTTCTTGTAATTTTTTAAAGTGGTATTGAGCAATAGTTCTCCAGGCTTTCTAAAAGTATTTCAAAGTTTGTCTTTGGACATTTGCTGCTTTTTCTCTTATTTTTGGTTCAATACTTGTACCTGACCATTTTCACAGGATATTTTCTTGTTAAGTCACTTAACACTCACCTATGAACCATTCAACCATAAAAAACACACCTAACTCAAGAGCTGAACCACTCTTGTCTCTACACATGACAGAAAACTTAGCAAAGAACCAATTTTAAATTTTAAATTGTATCTTTAGGCATTTTGTTACAAGCATCCTGTTGCACAAATATATATTTTGCCAAAGATAATACAGTTTGGCGGGCATAAAATAGTATTTCTACACCAACAAAAAGATTTCCAAAGAGCTATTAGCCAAAAAAACTCCAGCAAAGACCTGACATGCGACCTGAGAGATGCATCTGGCCATTCAGTTGATCCATTTACTGTTTGCCAAAGCCTCATCAGAAATGGTCTCAGTGGAAGGGTGACTGTCAAGAAGTCATTCTTAAGGAAGGGAAACAAGGAGAAAAGGCTGAGGTATGCCAAATTACTCAAGAACTGGACTGAAAATCAGTCTTCAACAGGTCTTTGGAGTTAAGAATCTAAACTTGAAATTTTTTGTTCAAATTGGTGTCAAAGTGTACAGAGGAGGTCAGGAGAGAGGTATAACATTGAGCCTCTACAGCCATCTGTAAAACATGGTGGAGGCTCTGTCATGGCTTGGGGTTGCATTTCACCCAATGGTGTTGGAGATCTTGTCAAAACTGATGGAATTGTGAACACAGAAAAGTACCCTCAGATTTTGATCCACCATGCAGTACCATCTGGAAAGCGTCTGATTGGCAACAACTTCAGCATGACCGTTATCCCAAACACACTACCAATGCAGTAAAAACATACCTGGATAGAAAAACACACACAATAGAACACTATTAGTAATGTCATGGATTGGCTTCCTCAGAGCTCAGACCTCAACATTATTGAAGGAAGATGTGGGATCAGCTTGACAGAGAACAGAACAAAAGGCAGCCAACATCCAAAGAAGAGCTTTGAATGTCCTTCAAGAAGCCCGGAGAACTATTCCTGAAGACCACTTCAAGAAATTACAAGAAAACTGCCTAAGAGAGTTCAGGCTGTGTTAAAATAAAGGTGTTAGAATAAAGGTGGTCATAACAAATATTGACTTCTAAGGTTGTTAGAATTATAGAAATCTCTGTTTTTGCCTTATATACTGTATTTCCATGTATATTACTGTTACTTACTATATTACTATATGCACATTACTGTAATTACATTACATTACCTGGCATGCTGACCAACTTTATCTACATAAATGGGGAACTTTCCTAATAGTTTTCCAGCTAAACGTCAGCGTATTGTTATGACATCGTTGGTATGTTTACATGCTTGTATTTAGTGCCTCACAGAACTGCTACAGTGGTTGTAGATATTTAGTCATATTTAAGCTACATTTTGCTTTAACTTTCCAAGTTTAGTGCTTCACTGCTCTTGCAGTTCACACACAACTGCACACACAGAAACATTGCTGATGGGCATCTTGTCTTGCACATGTTGCCTAAATATGTGTTTTCACAGTGTCACTGGTGTATCAGATTGTGACGTACACCAGTTGCCCTGTGGCTGAGGAAGATGGTGTGATTGGCAGGGGAAGGCATAGCCTTTTAAATTATAGAGCAGTATTGGATGTCCGCAGGAGATAATGAGTGGATAGCCTGAGTCGTGCTCTGTGTCGGTCTCTGCACTTCAATCACCAACCGTATCCACATGGAAGCTACTGTGACCGAAAAAAAAAGGCTGCATTTCATTACATGGCACTCGGTGTAAGTGCAGAGTGCAACATGTGACATGCTTACAGCAGAGTCTTGTTGTACTTGGATGGCTTGCTCTTGAGCACGACCATCTGTGTCCCTGGAGAGGCAACATTTATGGTAGTGCACAGTTTCCCATTGCAGCCCCTAAGAAAAGACTCATCCAAAGTTTCAACTCACATCTGGATGACCCAGAGGTTAGAGGCTGGGGTTATAGAGATAGTTGGAGGGGGCTTCATTCCAGTTTTCTCTTGTGCTTGGACTGTCCCTGTTGGTTTGGAATAGTGTTGTTTTTATGCAGCTGACCCAACTATCGCCAAAAAACAAAAACCAACACAAAAAAGAGTCATAAATCTCATCATAGCCTGATTTTTAATAAAATTATGAGACATTACTTACATTTTGAGGATGTCCTAAATTCTTAAAGTACATTTTTTGCTAGTGTAACTTCAGAGACTGTGGAGACGCTGTGGCTTTTCATGGGTCCGGGCTCTCCAAATGAAATATTCAGCTTGTTTTATGATGCTAATTTCACTATACGTTTAAAAACAAATACTGTCATTTGGTCTTTGTGACACGAATAGCAGTCATTGCCAGCTTTGCCCTTTCTTTCTGCAAAGTGCTTCAGAGAAATTACTATATTAGGAAATTAATTGCTGGTATTTTGGTCCTAAATATTTTTTTTCTTCCTACTTAATCTCCTTTAAAAGACAGTTATCAGGTTAATAGCACTTTTAAAGTCTCCATCATTATACTACATGTTTTAATGCTCAAATATGATTGACCTTTAAAGTGTATTTTTAAATGCCCCTTCAGATTATCTTTAAAGATATCTTGCCTTGTATTTTTTTTCATTAGTGCCAGTATGTTTGGTTAAGAATACTTGTAGTTACAAGATGACAAATTTGCCTCAGATATAACTGCCAAAACATTAGAGCAATCTCAGTTGGCTCGCAGCCTGAAGTCTTACGAAGCAGCCTGTCTGTTACTAATCAAAACCAACTACTCTTGCCCAGCTTGGTGAAATAGAAAGCTAAAGAAGAATGAAGAAAATGTCTACTGAAAAGAGAAGCGATGTATTTGAAATAGCGAGAAGCGAGCGTACAGTAGAGGAGGGCGGAGTGTATAAATGTGTATAGTGTCTTCGAGAGTTGTGAGACGGGGGAGGGGGCTCCTAAGATGTGACTCAGACTCACTGTCAAAACCAGCGGGGAGGGGACCTGATGAGAAAAAAGGATAGAATGGAGGAGAGCAGGGAGGGCCGGGGGAAAAGAAAACCCAGCCCCTCTTACACCACCCCGACTCTTCAGCATTCAGCGTCAGCAAAAACCCTAATGTGATCAAGATGGAAGTTGTCCATGGACTTTTCACTGCTTCCCGGCTTTCTGCCTTCCTCTGGGGGCTTCACCGCCTGTCCAACAGTTTTGCAGCGAAGATACTGACTCGAGTCTAGGAAATGGCTCGCAGAAGCTTACAATAAGACTTCTTGCTTGGAAAGAGTAAATTAATATTTCCCAAACATGGACAAATTTCTTTTGGTGGATGAATGAAAAGTCAGCTTGAGAAACATCTCTGGGCAAGCTGTACTTCAAGAAAATAATTGATCTGCAGTCTTTGAGTTGGATTATATATTCCATTTCTGGATTTCCACAGAAGCAAGCAGATTATATTGTTAAACACTGTGTCATCACTGGAGTATTTATGAGAAGTAAACATCAGTGTGATCCACCATAGAATGTGGAGTTCGGCTGTCAGCTGTTGGTTCGAGTGCAAGTAAAAAGGAGCAACTGCTTTTGGACCTTTCCCTTACATTGCAAATAACCAGGTACAGGTTCATGCCAAATGGTGCAAATGGCAGTTAGAACCATCATCAATATCTTAAAATGAACTTGAAAAAGTGGGAAAAGATACCTCAAACAGGTCTTGAGTTTTTAATATACTTGATAGTCTTTAAAAAATCTGGTTCTTTGTCATAGACTACTTAACATACAAACAGCTATAATAAAATTGTTTTTGAAATGTTGCGTTATTTCCATTTACATAGTACAGAAAGCATATGCAAGCTTCTCTGTCATCGAAATCTTTAATTTTTCTGTCTTGAAGCATAGCAGATTTACAGAGTATAGAGTAAATTGCTTGAGCCCCAGTGTTTCTTTACATCTGTATATTGAGATCAAGAACAAAAGGAAGAAAAAAACAGGGCACAGTGTAATGTACCACATCTTAGTTTGAATTATGTGATAAGACCCTCATCTGGTTCTGTGATAGTGTTGGATTTTGTTCCAGTTTTCCTTCAGTTAAGCCTCTCTCATTTTTGTAGGTGTATGGGTGCAGAATCACTGTTAACCAACACCCAGGATTTTTCAGACTGTTTTTTTTTTTTCACAGTTAAAATGGTGCAAATCTGATGAACTGCTTTGGTTACAGTTTCCTGTTTGTGATAAGATAAACAATCGGAGGGATGTCTACATTAATCTCGATGATTTAGTTTCTCAGTCTTAATGAAAAAAAACAACTGTTAGAGATCAGAGTAGTCTACTTCTAGTTGCCAGGCTGAAATATGAAAAAACTCTGCTTCAAAAGAAATCAGTTTCCCTGGTTAAATTAATCCACGCTGGTTGCTTACTTGAAAGATGAAGCGTTATTTGTACGTTCAGTTTCTGTAAAGTCACAACTTTGGAACACTGGTTATTTCTTATCTCCTTTTTTCCTCTTGTTGCACCAGATCTGGTTCTTCGATTTAACCTGGCATGAAAAGCAGCTCTATGGGATACCACTGGCTGCCCAACATGCCGGTAGCCATACGTAAAAGAAGCTGGGAGGAGCATGTGACTCACCCGTCAGGATTACAGTACAGCTATGATGATCTAGATCTGGTCTGCTGTCATGGGGTTGAAGGCGAGGGGCTATGGATGGGTTCTGGGGCTTCCAAACAAGGTAGACGAGCGAGGTGTGCCTCCATGCCAGAAGGCTGCCACCAGCTGCCTATGGATGACCTTGCTCAGAGTAGTGAGGGGACAGCTTCTGTTATGAATGACAATACTGAACCAGAACACTTAACACTAATGGAAAACAGTGGAAAGGATTTGCAGGAGTTAGTGCATGGGTCTTATGGGTTGGTGGGTGCTGGCATACTCCCAAGGACCTCTGACTCAGAGCATCTCCAAACCACAAATATTGGAATTTTTGGAGAGTTTCGTAATTCAAGCAGTGGTATGTCTAGTGCAAATATTTCTTGTGCAACTGATAACAGTGATAAAACTATCAATAATAAAAGTGATTTTGGCACAGAAAGTGGCCAAAATCACAGCATGTGTGAAGACAGTGTCTTTAAAAGTGCACATATCTCTCAGCAACAATACATCTCTATCTCTTCCAACAATGGGCCTCCATTGTCCAAATGTGCTGGTGAGCAACCTGGCAATCTTCCAAATGATCAGGATACAAAGGAGAGTCATACAGAGGGTTACAGCAGACCTCCTGAAATCACTGGGGCCAGAGTAAACTGGTGCTCTGCTGGTGAACTGGAACCTCAAACCAACCTCCCAGATGTTGAGGAAGGCAAGACTGTCACCTCTGACCAGGCTGCTGCAAATGCTAGTATGCTGCAAAGCTCAGCTAATATGCAGGGTGGTGAAGCAATATCGCAGATCAACGAAATTGTGGAATCATTAGTAGCAGATGGAGAACGTGACAAAGGAATATCTGAGAGCTGGAGTGCATTTTCTGCTGACAAGCTGGATGGATTGAGTGACCTAGAAACTCTAAATCAAAATATAGGACTTCACTCAAGAGTCACTAAAGGAGAAGAGCAGGATCCTGAAGACTGTGCTGGACCGTTGGATAAGGATCATGGTTGGGAAATATCCTACCAGACATTGTTGGAACAGCACAATGTTGAAATGACAGCAGAGAACAGGCCCCAAGGAGAGAAAAGTGCACAAACAGAAAGCAGCAAGAAAGCAGGACACATCAGGCCTATTGAATCATCTGATGTTAGTGTCATAAATCAGTGCTGCTCTTTAATGGCAGACAGCAATGTGTCATCTGAACAAATGAATACTGGACATGCAGGAGATGCCACTGGGACAAACACTATACAGTGTGCAGATGAGGATGTGAAAGGTTCTGAGAGTCAGCCAGTGGAAAATACTGATCAAAGCTTATTGCCTGTTAGTGAGGATCTCACCATTCCTCATCAAACAGAATATAGTTGTTCAAAACTGGACACCATACCAGAGATCAGCCCTGTGGAGGCAAATGGCAGATCTCTACTTAATGCTCAAAAGAATAATGATGTTAATAGTACCCCAAATCCAGCTGCTGAGCACTGCCTTTCGGATGATAAACATGAGGTTGCTGAACAACACAAGCAAAACCTGCCACCATGGTCTACAGAGGTCAACGAGAGACTCCATGGTAACCAAGCCTCAGGTCCTCACTTCAATGAGTCACCTGCCTCTGAGTTGGCAGATGGTCACAGGGAACACCATCGACCAGGAGCCACAACGGAGGAGTCAAATGAAGCCATACGCTCAGTTATCTACAACAATACACAAGACGCCAGTTCGGCTTTGGATGGAACATATGACCATGCAGATCAGAAAGAGGACAACATGGTCAAAGTGCGGCTGAGAAAGGTAAGACTAAATATGATACAGAAGTGGAAGGGATGTACACTTACTAGTTTACTACATTTATGTTAGTTTAAATCAAGTTTGCAATTTCTGTCTTTGTAATTCTGTGACTTGAATACTTCTAATGAACAGACACTTACTGGGCACACATAATTTTGGTCCCACACTCTGGCAAGTGTCTCGGAAACCACTGACTTCACTCTCACATGCTTACAGATCTGTGAGGGGGTTGTGTGGAAGGGAGGGTCGGGGGGGTCTGTGAAATGTTGTACTTTTTCTCAACCACTTATTGCAAAACAAGGTCCTATAAGGGCATGGAGACCATGAACACGGAGGGGGCTGGAAGCTCAAAGTAATCTCTGGGGTGAAATGCTTAAACTGCTTTCTCTAGCAAATACTGTATCTTGTGCTATTTTCACACCATTAGCCAGCATGTTTGTTTGGTACAATAATATACCAAAAGCCTTGGAAGCAATTCGTGGATTTGCGATCAGAGGAGCAAAGTGATGATCAGAGAACTGAAACTGTATTCACTATTAGTAGCTGTAGTTTTATTCCTTTTAGAATAACAAGAAGCCCACTAATTTCAACACTGAGCCCATTAAGGAGGCCTGTTGTTTGGACAAGAACCATATTGTGAGAAATTAAATTCTTGTGTGACATTCTAGTTTAAATCGATCACCCTCTTGTAAATGGTGACCCATGCTTGAGTTTGTTTTATTTAAATAATTATTAAAACTTGTGGAACACTTTATATTAATTCACCTATTTTGCATTCATAGGAAGTATAAACATTTATATCAATACCTGATAACGCTAATGTAATTGCAAAGAGCTATACAGACATTTTCTAATAGAGCCTGACTGATATAGGATTTTTAAGACTGAAACCAATATTTGGTAATTTAAATATCTAATATATCAGCCGATATATTTTTTCTTTAAGACATAAGAAACCTAAACAGATTTCCCCAACACTTGTTATGTGTAGTTATTGATGAGTCCCTACTAAGATAATATGACAGTTTTACTATCACAACAAGTTGTGGATGACTCGTTCACACTGTGCTCACATCAGCTGGTTGTTGTGTTTGTGAAGAGCAGTGAAGTTGCAGAGTGATTGACTATGCAACATCAACACCCATAACATGATTGAAGGGTGTTTCTCCGGTATCTTCTTTACTTTTTTTAATTTGAATTCATCATCTGCTGTAAATGCGGATACTGATGTATCGGCAAATAGCTAATATCGGCTGATAATATCGGTGGGGCCAATATATCAGTCAAGCCATATTTTCTAATATACAGTATTATCAGGAATCATAACTTCACCATATGGTGACATAAGTTATGTTATTACAACCCACTCATTATTTGTTTAAACAAAGGCATCCATGTATGGGTACTATCGGAGGGAGTTGTTGCCAAAAGTGTTACTAAAATTATTTGTTAAAGTTGGTGACTTTAGAGGGGGATCGAGAAGTTCTAAACAAAATAAACATTAAAATTTGTATTTCTTCACAAAACTAGTTTAGTATTCTTTATGTTGATTATTGACTACTGCAATTTTTTTCACTGTATATGACTACAAAATAAACAACAATCAATTTTAAGTGTTCCTGTATCATGAACTATGCAGTGTATGGTTAACTATAGCTTTTCGGCCATAGTTTATATAATGTGTAAAAAGACTGCAGTGTTGATTATTTGTTCTAATGTTTGGTCATATTCAGTTGTATAATGTCTTATATACTCACTTATTGATGTGTGCTGTCATGGCCCTAATAATCTACCACAACCCCTACCTAAGAGTAGAATATAATACAGGCATATAATAAAAATATTTGCCTTGTACTCTTGAATGGAAAACCTAAAATCAGCTGGTGTTGAGTGCTTTATGGGTCATTTACTGACACTCTGGTTATAGCTGTGTTTCTGAAAAGTCTATGGGTTGTGTAATCCTAAAGATTATCATAGCATTATTTCCACATAAATTTTCTAGAAACTTTGGAGCCACTTTTAGCCATGACTAATGTTGAAGTCAATCCACCGGCTGCCAAAAACAATAGGTCATACTGCAACAGAGAGACATGGAAAACCAGTGCCACATTTTCCCCTGGCTCTAATTTCAATCTTAGGATGTCTTTAAATACCCCCAAAAAAGCAGAATTTTGGAACTCGAAAAGAGGAGTTAAGCCAGTGGAAGGAGCCAAGACAATTAATCTACCATATGGTAATGGCTTCCCTCATCTTTGACAGCAACATGCTTTATGCATACAGTTTAGCGAAGAAAATGTGCTGTACAGAAGACCATGCTGATAAAATATAAATTAAAAATATGCACTTTTATTCCATGGGAGGTGACAAATGGGAGAAAAGTGTTTTAAATATCATGAAGAGAATTACAGAGCTTATGTTAGTTTCTTTTAGTGGATAATGACAGAAGCAACCTGGAATGATCTCTGACAAGATATTGTACTGGCTAATGATTGCATCCCCCAGTAGACCAAGTTTTTGTTACAGATTCAGCTTGTAAAATGAACCCATCTGGTTTGCATAACGGCTTGAGATTAAGCTGATATTGGGCTTTGTTACTGTGTTTATTTGTTTTAGCAACAAGGCCTTATCCTGACCCCAAGGCCAAACTGGCTCAACAGTCAGCAGACGACTTGGCAGCATCACCCTCAGTGCTCTCTTTTCCTTTTTGGCCTCTTTGTCTGTATTAATTAAGAGACCCTGCTCAATGCAGATGTCTGAGAAATGGGATGCAGACTGGCTATAAGAGAGGGGGGCCTTGAAAAAAAGAGCAAGGAAAGGGGAAGGAGGGATCTAAGAGTTCAAACAGTGTGGGAAACATCTCCCATCTCAAAAAAACAGGAAGTTAAGTGGAATGTAACAGAAACCTCAAAAATGGGAAAGACAGAAAAGAAACCTTCTGAGAACACCCAAACCACCAGAATGCCCCTAAAAACTTTGCCTCCGAGACAACTGAAGTCGCACTGCACTTGTTTTTCACTCTGCCGTTTTGTGGTTGTTTTTGCCATCCCGAGCCAGATGCTTTTGTTCATTCAGCGAGGCCTCGTAAAGATGTCATTGTTTTACCACGGTACAATGTTTCATTGTGATACTTTGCCAAGAAGACGGACCGTAGCGATGCGCGCTGCCACGAGCTAGAAATGCCAGTGAATGCATCAGTGTGAGGCGCATTTCCCTGACACACATGGCATCTCTATTTGCTCTCTCAGCAAACCTGATAGGATCTGATTTTGACAGCCTAATTGGGCACTAACTGGAAAATAAATGTAGCAGCAGTCATAAGACATTATTAGGGCTAGAGCTGGAAGCCAGGCACAGGGATGAGACTACGTATAGTATGCTGAATCTATCTAGGATCCATAAGTCTGTCAGCCTCACATATATTAGCATTACTCACATTTAATCAAGATTAAGCCATGCTGACGATTTCAGCAGACACATATATAATCTCTAAAAAGTGTTTCCTTTATCTTGCATAACCTAATAAGATTTCTCTTTAAGGTATCACACGTAGAAACAAACAACGCATGACAACCAGCCTCACAGCCACATGTTTTTGCAGCTTTACACAAATATATAATCACAGTGGCTGTGTGTCTCACGAGCTCACCCTCATTAAGAGTTAACAGCATCTGTTAGCAGGGATTGTAACAAGGTTTGTTTGTGGCTAATGGGCCAGCCATGAAATTTCTTGGGGTTCTTCTCGGTGAAGCTCAGACAGGGAGCCACACCCGGTGCCAAGATAAGACAGGCAGAGGGAAATGAAAACACACTGTCTTAAGCACTGAAGAAAGGGATATTACACGTTTTACTCCTGCTCAAATTGCATGAAAACAAAATAGGACTTAAGGTTAGCAGAGGACAGAGTGGTGGGTGGAGTTTGTCATTCAGCTTGTCTTACACGAGTCAAACCACCTGAGGTCAGTGTGAGACTTGTTATCACAGCCCTAAGCTGGATAAATGAACGCTGCAGATTAAAGGGCAAATAAATGAAGTCTTAAAGTAATGACAGAGATGGCACAAAAGAGACAGACATTAAACAACCAAAATGTGTAAATCAGAGCTATTTTAAATGCCTAAAGTAGAAGGATACTAAGGAACGCAGAGTGGATGCTTCAGCAGCAGCTGGAAAGAAAGCTGAAATAGAAGTAAGGATGTTACAATTAGATGTATGTTCTTAAAAGCTATAAGCCTTTTAAAAGAAAGCTAAGTGAATACTTTTCATCTAACAGTATACAATTGACTTTTGTCTTCTACAGTGGTGCATTTCTATTTTCTTCCTCATCTTCTGATCACTGATAATGGATGACAGTGGGGAAAAAAGAATCTTTATAGGAGAAGGATGTATTGATTTTTAGGGCCACAAATATAATGCTGCAGTAGTTAGTCTTAATAGTTTTGTGAGCTTCGTTTGCAGTGACTATGTTTTTCTCCATTGATCTGTCTCAGCGTGGGCATGCTCGTCTGGACTCGATGGTGCTGCTGTTGATGAAGCTGGACCAACTAGATCAGGAAATTGAGAACGCCCTCAGTGCTACTTCCTCTATGGACAGCATAGTCACTTTACATCGACGGCATCACCTGGTACCTGCATAACTGTGTTATCTTGCTGGATGTGACTCTAGTTTCTTCTATATTTGAATCAGCTCTTTATTTAAACTGTGCAGCAACTCAGCGTTCTCAATGAACTATGTTGTTTGTTTTTTACTTGTGCAGGAGTTTGATTCAGGATCTTCTTCAGCAGCGTCACAACCACCCACACATCTACATGCTGCTGCTGCTGCTGCTGCTTTGTCTTCAGGATCTGCACAAGCCCTTGGAGCAAAACCTAAGAGTGGGGTAAGTCAGGAGCCTAATATCATACCAGAGTATATAAAAATCATAACAAGGCTTCAGACTGCAATTGATTGATCACATTTTGGGACAAAATGGCTATTATAAAGTTATATCAGTGATTTTTTTTGTTTCTGATATGACTAAAAAATAAATGGGTGTGTAGAAAAAAACCCCACCATGGCTGATGTCTGATCTAACATCACTTATAATCTACTGTATGGGCAGCTAAAATATTAAAACATTTTTGAAAAAGCCAAGAAATAGAATAGAAAAAAATAACAAAAATAAATCAACATTAAAACTTAAAAAATTAATAACAGTAAAACACTACATTTTAGAAAATGAAAGATCAAATAAAAGTGAATGAAATATAAAGAACAACCCCCATATAAAAATGTACATTTCTAGCATAAAATATTATGTTTTTACAGTATGCCAAAAAAACTGGAATAAGGAATTGAATTGGTTGAGGAATACCTGTAGACAACACTGTTGCAGCCTGCTCTTTGAGAATCATTGAGTTGGACACTCAGTTAAGCTCCCAGTTCACACACACGCCCAATGTGCAACTTCTTCGTCCTCTGAGTGTATATATGCCATTTAATATCTATGGACTGTCCACAAAAAATCGTAAGAAATTTGTCTGGTTAAGAGCTGCACTGAAACTAGCCCTGTACTACAATCTCTGTGTTTCACTTTAGAAGCCGTCTTCTATGATGTTATTCTATATAAAAAATCTTTTTTTGATAAACAGTGGCAAAAAAGAAACGTGTTTTCCTTATTCTGGGGCTCTCACTAGTTTTCTTTCACTTGTTTCCACTGTTTTTCTGCCACCAGAATGAAGTAACTATGACCTCCAGTCCAAATTGGTACATAATATGACTGAGTAAACAGATTTAGGTCCCCACAACACTAGTAGTACCTGGACCACACACACACACACATACTCAATCTTCCAATTGTAGGAATGTCCCTCAGCTCTTAGGGCTTAGCCAAGCAGACATTAAAACTCTATAATTAGCTGGTTCCAAAGATCTAGATCCCTTCACCCCATCAAAAGGGTCAGAAGGGGGGTCTGGGAGGTGAAAAGCCAGGGCAAGGGGGAGCAGTGGGGGACACGCTTCAAGTGAGACGTGTGTCTAAAACCTTTGCTTGCTCACTTAATGATTTTGTCAGCCTTGCCTAGCCATTGCCTATGTTCAAGAAAGTCTATATCAAAACTGGTTAAATGGACATAGAACAAAACTCTATAACCTTTCAGAAGCAGCTGAGTTACTTGGAAAATAATTTCTTACATTCTTGATTTATCTGTTGCAGTGCCACAGTTGACATTGATGTGTCCTGTTTATCTTTTTCAAAAAAACACAAGAATAGCTCTTGGTTCATTTAAATGGTAGAGATCAACATCCTCTATGATGTGTGATATATTATGTCTGTAGCCAATAGTTTCCACAACCTCCATTCTTGCTGTAACCCAAGGTAACTCACTGGGCTTAGGTAAACACAGCTTTCACTGTGCCTAATAGGAGGCCTTTTACAGTGGTGACCCTGTGGGGTGATTGATTGAGGCCAAAGAGATGATGACTTGGTGAAGGGGATCTCAGTAGTTAATAGTTGCAGGGGTCTTTTCGGGCATAAAATGTTGTGACACCCACTTAATCTTTTTACCTACACAATACAAATCCACTGGCCTTTTCTAAATAACAGGAAAGGCAATCTTGGAACCCTTTGGCTACTTCCAGATGGTTTAGCCTCTGAGGAGGACGGCCAGTATTTTGGGGCTTCTGATATAGCCAGAGGACATCTGAGCCAAGACTGTTAAATTATTTTTATTTTTATTTAGTTTGAAAGTTTAAGTTCAGTTTAGATTCATTCTTTTTTATCATTATCTGGTCGGTGGTATTTGTCAGGTCCATAGACAGTATAAAAGAAAAATGAAACCAATGAGGAAGTGTCTTAAACCTGCAAAGGCCACCAGATGGCGATAGCTGTGGCTGCGAAAAGACTTCCAGCCCCCTTAGAAGTCTATAAGTAAACGGCTTTCTGATTTGACCTCTGTGAACACTTTCCTGTTGAGTTTATAGCCTGAGTCACTCATTTTGAGTCATATTGAATAAAAAATGAAAACTGCTTTGTAAATCTTGCTTACATTATGTTTCAAAAAGGATTATCAGTGGTATTATCCACTTGCTCTTTGGCTAACGACTTTTAAGTCACGTGCGGTTTTTCGCAACCAAGATGGCGATGGCGGAAATGATCATCTTGAGATTTCAAAACAAGACTTCACAAATCAATGGGTGACGTCAGGATAGCTACGTCCATCTTTTATACTGTCTATGGTGCGGTCCAACAACAATACAAACACTTGACACATAGCCAGGTAGACATCCCAGTTGAATGAACAGATCAACTAAAGCCTCATGAGGCTTCTGGTTGTAATAACTAATGCAACCACACTAACAAAGACTAAAACTAAATATATTTTTATATGAATATATTTTTTGTTTTATTTTGGTTAGTTTGGTAGGTACAAAATACTATAGATTCAGTCAGTTTTTAAAGTCTAGTTTTTATTTTATTTAACCAAAAAAACAGCTTTAGTTTTTATTAGTTTAGCTTTAGTCAAGTATAACAACCTTGGTTAACTGATGGAAATGAGGTTGCAATTTAGCAAATGTTACTTTTTCACTCTACCGACATGCAGCCAATGTCTGCTTTAATGTGAATAGTCAGTGGTACTCAGACTACAAAACCACCTTCCAATACCAAAAATCTTGTCACTTGCCTGTAGATATGAATATACATACAACTCTAAGTAGAGATTACAGGAAGGGTAGTATGTGGCAACTGTCTAAGATTTATTTTCTTTTTATGTGTGTGTAATCTCAGGTTATTATAGGAAATAACCTAATTCTAATTCCTAGTATTAAGTTTAATTCTGTACTAATAACAGCTTTTATAGATTGTACATCTGTTGACTGAATTACCAGAACTGCTTACAGTACAACACAAAGACGCACCATTACAAAATGCATCTAAATTATAATCAGGTTTAGTTACCACCCTAAGCATTATAATAGAATAATAGGATATATTGAAAAGCTTTTGAATTATATGAAATTAGGAGGCTCCCTTACTTTAGTTGCTCCGTACACAGTAAATTCACAGATCCAGGTCATCACATAAAATCAACCTTGCATTGTCTCACTACAAAAATGTTTAAACATCCAAAATCCCAGATGTAAAATTAAAAGAAAAAAACTAGTAGTAAATCTCTGACTCTTTTCTACATAGTTTTTTCACCAACATTTGTATGTGTTGCCGTAAGCATCTCTTGACATCACTCAAGAAGGTATTTGCAAGTTTACACAGGACAGAGCAAACAACATATCTTTTTTGCAAACCAGGGGTGAGTACAGCCCATTTGAAGGTAAAATGCTACCATACACACTTCTGTAATTTATGAGAGAGGAACCAAATTGTGAAGCAATTACAGCACAATCTGGCCTGTCTGAGAAAGTAAAATATGAGCATAGTCAATTTAGAATAACTACATGACTGTAGTTCTATGAATTCTCTGATGTGTACATCTATACATTGAGAAAACTGTGAACCTCAGAAAAATCCAGGAAGTCAAGGGGAAAAGTGTGACACTCTCATCACTGATATGCATGTGCATCTGTGTGTGTATTTTTGCAGAGGATGTGTGAAAAGTAAAGTGTTTATCATTTTGCCTTAACATTCCTTCCATTTCTTCAGCTGGATTATGCAAGATGTGTCTGGTGTTTGTGCTGACACTGTCCCCATGACACCTCCTAAAACACAGTGCAACACTCGGGTGTAAATATACAAAGCATTCTCTCATGCCGTCCTGACTTTTATGTAACCATGATAAACATGAAGTGGTGATATATGATTGTATCTGTTTGTGATGAGTGGACATTAACTTGGCATGTGCAGTATCATTCCCTCACTGCTGCGGATAAGGTATTAGGTTCCTGTGAATACATTCTTGGCTTCTTGCAAGCTTAGCTGGTGGCTATTGTTAGTCTCCAGCAGGTGGCTGTTATTCTTGCATAGAATGTGAGCCTAACATCTAGCGGATGTTGTGGCGCAGCAGGTGTTTTTCCTTATGCTGGAGCTGCTATTCTTTCCCCTGAGTGTTTTTGTTGGCAGGTTTATATTACTTGCTTAGTGTGGCAGGTGTCTTCCACTGTTGGTTGGCCTGCATTGTTATGTTGCAACAGGTGGTTTTTATTTGGTTTATAGACTCATGTGTATACTGATTTGGGTGTATATTATATTCATGGCTGCAACTAATGATTATTTTCATTTTTGGTTAAATGATTATGCACTAATTACATTTCCAGTTTCACAATGGTCACAGTAACATCGTTACATATCTTGTTTTTTTTTTCATCTCACTTTTTAGCATTCAGTTTACATAATAAAAAGACCAGAACGGTAAAAAATATTCAATATTAAAAATATTCATGCTTGACCATCTTAAACCACTGAATTTTTGCAAAACAATTGGTGAAATAATTTCGGTGTAGACTAATATAAGCCTAGTATTAGAATTATTATATTTACTTGTCAGAAATTTGTGTACATGAGCACTCCATAGTGACATTGTTGAGACATGCATAGTGTTAGTGGTATTTGTTACGCAACTCTATTTTTAGGGCTCTGCTGCTGCAGAGGATGTGCCATGTCACAGAGGCGGGTGGAGACTGCTGACCCTTATCCACCTTCCTTTAAATGTTACAGTCGGAAACAACATATCAGTCACCTTCAGCATCGACAGTTCCCATGAGCAAGGCTTTTAACACAGAAGCTGCTGAACAAATCGCAAAACTGCCTGTTAAATTTAGCACAGGGGTGTTTTACATGTCATGCACTTGATGACAGGGAAGGTGCTGGCATGCACCACCTCTCATCCTCTCATCTGTCTTTGGTAAACATTCCATAACGCGGTGACCTTTGACCCTGTGTTTTGATCTATATTCTGTCTCCATGGCAACAATACTCAATTTAACCTGTGGTTTCACTACCAGTGAATTTAGAAAGTACAAGTTTCCATATCTGGGTTCATTGGATTGTTTTTTTTTTTTTAGGGAGGGATGATTGATTGAGAGATATTTCTATTTCAGAATGACGGAAAGACTCTACTCCCTGTCAGTAGGTTATGTATGAACATGGCTCTTTATCTGTCTGGTGGACAATAGAAGTGCTGTGGTTTGCGTGCTAAGGTCACTAGCAGATCGCTGCTCTGTCCTTCCTCCATGTTCCGGTTTGGCAGCCTCACAGTCCCTAAACATCCTACATCTAAACCACACCTTCTTAGTGTCCCAGGCAGATAAAAGTCTGAGGATTTTGCTACTTTCACTGCCTTTTATTTATCTTTACATTCACTCCCACTCTCTCCCATTCCTGTCCATGGTCAATAGTCGACACAAAGTGCAACAGGCGTAATTATGTTGGCCTACATTCCACCTACGTATTTGGCTTAAAGACTGTAGTAGACCATAATGAGTCAGGGAGCTATGAAACCAACCACCATTCAGTCTGACGAGGGCTGCCAGCAGTGGCTCTGGTCATGGCCATGCTAGCCGCTTTGTGTAGTGTCATCGTCCACAAGGTCACTTCTCTGCTGAGCACAGCTGTAACAAGGAGACAAACACCGACCTGCTGTGGTTTCCAAAAAGAGGGTAAGAAAAAAGAAAAGGCTTATGTTTGGAACAGGATGTGGAAAATGAATTTCTCCTCATCCCCCATAAGGAAATTCCTGTTGAATCAAGGCTATAGGCAGTGCATAAAGTACTCCAACAGAATTAATATACAGTGCTTAATTAATGTATTAGACTACCTGTCATAAAAGCAAGAAAACAACTGTCAAAAACTTGTTTAAAACTAGAAATTATTTTGTTATTTATTAGGCAAATAACAAACTGAACTTGTGTTTTTATACCCAAATTTGAGTTGGCACACTAGACTTCTCAGAGAAGTCAGAAATTAATCAAGTATAACGTTCAACCACTAAAACTAATTTTTCTGTTCAGGAATGCAAGTAAATAACTGCAATTTGGCATCTTCATCAAAAAGATAATGTAAAAAACAGTAAATTTGAAAATTAATGGATAACAACAATAATTATATTTTAGCATTCAAAATATCATTTTGATTAAAGAACGCATAGTGGTGGATTAACCATTATAGAGACACACAAAAAAAGATTTTGGTAATTACCAGTAGGGCATAAACTGGTATGTGGCATAAACCTCAAATTGGGTGGTGGTCTAATAAATTTGTTAAGCACTATATATGTCTTTTTAATCTTAGTATAATCAGAGTCAAACTCTAAAAGAAAGCAGAGCACACGTCCATCATTAGATTTAATGAAGTTGTCCACATGCATGAGCCTGCCTCAGTGCTCCTGCTGAACATTTTATCAAAGTTTATTTGATGCGCTTAACTGTTTCACAGAATGAGCTCTCTGTTTTAGCAGTTTTATGAATGTCAAATTTCACATGAATCTTAGTGTTTACACCCTCAGCTCAATGGCAACTCACTGTTTTTATGGCAACATGCCATGGCATGGCGCCCAGATCACACCAGCCCAATCATCAGTACGATTTACTGCCTCCATATGGATATTGGTGCTTTTTTTAAAAAAACTTAAATGAATCATACTTTTTCATCCAACATAAAAAAAAATTGCTTCACTGTTGGTAGCGTGGCATGCACTGAGTCAGTGAATCGAAGCGTGGATCGATTACATAGAGGAGACTGCAGAAAGTGTAGCAAATACTTGCAAGATGATGGTACTTGTTGACACTAAATCATAAGGATGACTGTAAAATGCAGGCATCTGGAAACACCCCTACAGCCTGCTAATAATGAAGTGCAATAAATCATAGAACAAATAAACAGCATCTCAGGAACACAGATGCACAGACACACACAGGAACACACTGTAAAACCAGGTGCAATTTAAGCTACACTCATTCGGGCATGCAGTTCGAGGTTTTAATTGGGACATTTAGCTCGAGCTTGTGTTCGCATTTTTGTTTTGAATGTGCGTTTCCATCCGTGTTTGCCTTGAAGTTGCATTACCTCAGTCAAGAAACACTTGAGCGTCTTGCTCAATTCATCAACTTTCCTTAATGTCTTAAGGAAGGAATGCAGCCCACTGGTGTTTGTTTTGAATTTACAGCTAGATGTGTTTGTGGCATTTGAATTTGTACAGGTAGGGAGTTTACAGTTAGGTCATGCAGCATACGAGACTCGACTGACCTGCTTTGGCTAAATGTAGTGCCCTGAAAAGTGTATGGTTAAGACTCAGCAAACTAAAGTAGATGTTTCAAAACTGTGACCCAGCGAGTCAGTAACTGTTTCTGCCACAGCACTGCCACAGCACTGCCACAGGGCCACCATAATCTTCTGCAGAGGACAGTCTAATCCCCCTTGTTAACCCACTCTCAGCTTTCTCCTGAGAAATGTCAGCACCTAATCCAGCGGGCAGCATTGTTGTTGCAGTTGGGATCTTAACTTATCCCTATTAACTCTGGTCCATAACCCACAAATGTGACCTGCTGAGCAGAAGCAGGTGACACATTTAGTCTCTTAATGAGTGTAGTGACACTGGAATTATGTGAATAAAACTACTTTGTGTGGATTAATCAATGGTTTCCATACTTTTAATCCCACTTTTTTTTTTTTATTTCCCCTTGTGGAGCTACTTGATAGTACAATCCAAAAAGCAATAACTTGACTAGTACAGAGGGATTCATTGGTTTTAGATATGATTGTGCGTGTGCCTCTATCTGGTGTCAACCATTCTGTTTCAAAACAACCAAAAAAAGGAGGGAAAACAGCTGCATCAGTATATTCTCTGCATGTTCAAACATATGCCTAAGGTGTGGTTATTTGTTCTACTTGTCAAAACATATACATTAGACTGCCTGCTTTTGTACCATGTAATCTTTTTTTTTTTTTTAAACAACTTTTAAAAAGCAAATTTCTCACTTTGCACATTTTCAACTCTTATTCTTTTTGACACCTGCTTTCTCTGGAGAGTTTGCTGTGACTTATTAGGCTTGGTCATACAACAAGCATGCAAAGGACTAATATCCCATAGGATGCATTAAGTGCTTTACTCATGTGAGGTAAAGCAATGGCATTCTTCAAGAGAAAAACATAAAATCCCAAGCAAGGATTTTTTGGGTGCAGAGTCAGAATCACTTTGTATCATTCATAGCTGTTCATAGCTGTTCATAGCAAGAAATGGCCTGTATTTATTCTTGTATTTTATTGATATTTCCACACAGAGTGACAAGATGCCCCCACCTGTAAGCAGTGATTTGAGATGCGGAGTTTGGAAATGACCAGTTAGTTTTCCTTTTGGGAAGAAAACTCTCCCTGTCGGACAAGTGAAGAGTTATTGTCTTGTCTGGTGATGGATTCCAAGGGCCATTGAACAGTTCACAGTTTATGCTCCACCACTAAATCCTTCCACAACACCGCCTGAAACCAGAAGCCCGTTGCTTTGGCTTACGTGTGTAAACAGAGTCAGATGTATGGGGGTGTCTGCGTTTGTGCACATCTCACCCTCTCTTACTCTCTTTCAGTGGACATCAGCACGTACAGAACATAACTCATGACTCAAGGTTGGGCGAGGGAACAAGGTCTCAGCTGGCAATCTA
>VUQS01074168.1:0-16714 GCA_015108495.1 Heterochromis multidens | reverse complement strand
CCTTGGTAATTTTTTTTTTTTTTTTTTTTTTTTAGGCCTGCCCCTTCTTATTTTGTCCTCCACTTGTCCAGTCTCAAATATTTTAAAGACACACTGCACACCATGCAAATCACCTTTTTGGTGCAAAAGTACTCTTATGTCTGTCAAGCAAAAGAAATGGGAACAAATGATTATTTTTTTTTTGCAACAAGCTGCTAGTAACAAAGTACCTAAAGATACAATTTAGAATCGGTTCTTTTCTAAATCGTCTGTTATGTGTAGACACAACACTGGTTCATCCCTTGAGTTAAGTGCATTTTATGCTTGAGTGATTCATAGTTCAGTGTTAAGTGGCTTAACAAACAAATAACTGTCAGGTAAATGGTCAGGTACAAGGACTGATTGAAAATGAGTGAAAAAACAGCTAATGTCCAGAGAAGAACTTTGAAAGACCTTCAGAAAGCCTGGAGAACTAGTGCTCAAAACCACTTTAAAAATTACAAGAAAGTCTGTCTCCTTGGAAGCAAAATATAAAGAAGTGAGGGGTGGCTCAAGACTTTAGCACAGTACTATAACCAACAAATATGCATTCAGTAATAGCAACAGTAATAAAATTTGCAAAATACAGATGTCAGCATATGAAAACCAAACAAAAGGAAGAACTCAAAGATATACGGCAACATATGTTACTTGAATGGCTGCTGGCTCAGCCTGTTGAGCTCTTTCACATACAAAGGCTCACACAGGGTTTATGTGACTTTAATACTGCTGTGGCTTTTTTAGTGATGCAGTTGATGACTTACTTATGCTTATTGTGCATTACACATGCACTGAATGGCAGCTTGTAGATGTGAAGGATTCCTCTGTGACCATGAGACCACACTGACTCACAGGAAGTTTACATCATTCATTCTCTTATGTAGCTGCTTATGGTAGATGATTATGCAGTGGTTTACCACAACCTTTAAACTCCAACACATGAGTGTTAAAGACTGCAGTTGTTTTCCACTGTTTGCTAATGTTGTCAAAGCATATTAGTCACTTTAGGCAGTTTTTCTATATTCCAGGCAATCACTTTTTTCAGTTTATATTTTTCATCTTGCATTTATGTATTTTATTTATGTATTTATGTATTTAAAGCTATGTGATGTGGCAGTGCAGTTAAAAGCAGAATTTCTTTCAAAAGCTCCTTGTTGATGTGTTCAAGGACTCTTCAACATTTTAGATTTGAGTCAGCTATCAAAAAAGTGTCTTGACAAGCTACACTATGTTGTCTAAAAATCAAAGCCACAATTGTGAAAAAAGATGCTTGTTTGTTGTCTTGCATAAATTTCTTTTTGCTCTCAACTTTCTTGCATATAGTGAATACCAATTCATCAGCATTTATGAAGGTGATGAAATTATTACTACTACATTAGTAAGTTTAAGTAAGTTTCATGTCTTATGCAGCTTGATTTCACTGAAAAAAGGGAGTATAGACAAAGGGGAATCCTACAAACCTATAGAAGGCTACCTTTTATAGAATAGCTGACAGAAATGTAAGAACCTGTTAACGTTAATGATTCAAACCATGAAAAATCATCAATATTATCCTTAAATGGTGTATTTAGAACAGTTGAGCCTCGATCTATGCAGGTCCTTGATACCTGTGTTTTCTCTTCCATCTCAGCCCTTCTGTTCTCTTAGTGCTCTGTTTGTTCCAGCCATCTGTTTATTTACACTGATTTATTGTCTGTTTTTATTGCCGTGCTACTGCAAGCGCCACTGCTACGATATGCAAATATATGAGCAGCTTTGTCTGCAGCAAATAACAGCATGATCCCAAGTTTGAACTGATGATCAGGAGTCATAACAAAGCTGAAAAAAACGACATGATGGTCTTTAAATGACATTGCTGTGGGCCAAAAAGGCTGTTAAAAGGTTGAGTTGAAGTTTATGGTTTACAGATTGTTATTTACCTGCTGTACCCACTATAATCTTCAGCCCTTTATCTACCTTAGAAATAGAAATACATTTGGCACTCATCCCCTGTAGGTTTGCTGCTGAGCAGCTTGACAAATTAAACTGAATGAGAGTGAATCACCATGAACACATAGGACAAAATAGTTAGACACATACATGTACCCTAACGATTCCCCAAAAGCCTGCTGTTACTCAGCTAATGATCCTGCTCGGTCCCCAAGTCATTTCTATTACTGGGATATGCTTTATTCATCCATCATTGGCTGCTTGGTGATGCAGGGTGGCAGGGTGCATAAGTGGCCCCGCACTTCCCTTCTCTCAGCCCTCTGTCAAAATCACCTCCACCCCCATCCTCCCTTTTATCTCCTCTGTCCTTCTGTTTTCCTCTTGCTCATCTATGGATGGTTTATGTGGGAGACTGGATAAAGTAGAGCAGGCTTTATTCTCTTCTTCTGTGTGGGTTTTAGCACTTACCTCAGAAAGGAGAGGGTCTGCTGATGTGAAGGGGAACAATTCCCCAAATAGAGTATTCACTGAACACACATGACTCAGTTTTGGTTTTCGGTGTGAAATTAACCAAAGGTTTGTCCCAGACTTGGAAGCAACAACACTCAACATTAAAGTCAGTACACAACATCCGTTGGCTAACAGATAGCAGGTTCAAGTTCAGTTTGCTGCGCTTCAGTTTACCCTGTCGGTTTCATGTAAAACCCATCAGTGCCTACCCTTTGTCTCTAGAGGGAGCCTTGCCAGTTATCCATTAACGTAAAACTAGCCACACTTGTTTGTTGGTTTCGGGGGAGTTTCTAAGCAGTATTGTATTTCAAACTGGAGCCTGTTTTTCCACATTGAAGAATGATGATATGTGTCATTGCTGAGAGTCACGTTGCTGGTCTAGCAAACTGAAGCCAGAGATAATCATCTTAACCTGAAACTCTGTTCTTTCTGACACTTGATTGACAAGAGTTAATTTTGTCTGTTGCTGTCTTTCACAACCACAGGTGATGACATTATCAGGACGAAAGTTTTAAGTTAGGGTGCCTCACTGCGTAGTAGTATCAAATGCACGAGCTAACATCCTTGAAGCCTTGAAAATGGGGATGTAGAGTATTTTCTTTCTCCTTTTAAAGATTTAAAGCGAGAGGCTCGCCATGAAGGGTTTAGAATGACACAGAGGCTTTCATTCGCTTTAACCCAGCTCATCTGAGGACAGGTGAACCAAGTTGTCTCAGAATTGGGCCATCGTGTAATCATGGTGTAACACTAGGATTGATCAGGGTTTTGGTGGAAGCTCAGGACATATATGAATATGTGTTTAAGAATCGGGGAGGAGGAGGAAGAGGTTCGCCCAGTCTGTCTGGGAGAAAGGTCTGAGTTCCTTTCTGCACTGCAGCAGTATGCATGCATGCATCCAGGCATGCATGTGCGCACAGACATGCTTGCTGCAGTGTGAAATAATATTCTGTCAAACATACAAGCCTAAAGCTCCATTGTGTTTTTGTGATTAGTTGTCAGACTTGCGTTTTCTTTCTGCATCTCTTTGATCTGCTTCGCATCCAGTATTCTGCTTTTTTTTGTCTCTATTTCCTTATCAATTCTGCTCCAAGGTGCCTTATGTAGTCTGTTTTGAGCCTTCCCTGCCAGTCCTGTGGAATCAAAGGCCATTTGATCCTACATTAATAATATATTTTCTTTGTGATAGGCCTGTTAGTTTCTCTACTTGAGTACGATGAATCGTCAATGCTGGCAAGTCACTCGTAAACAGAGCTGTGAAGGCAATGACTTCATTTCGAAAAAATGTACGTAAGATGCAATACGATATTAACTCTGCTCTAAGACAGTAATGTTTGCCTTTGTGTTGGGTAGGTAAGAACACGGGTGAAGACTGGTAGTGCATAAGAAATGAATGCTTTTTGGTGGAAAGGGGTGCCTCGGGAACCTCTGTAATGAGGAAGAAAAGGCATTTGACATTTTCTGTCGCAGGCTACAAGCTGTTTCACTTCAGAACAGAAGAAGAATAATGGGGGGAGAAAGGAGGAAAACAGTGAGGAGGTTCAGAATGAGAGATCAGGAGGAAGGACCATAGGAAAGAAAAAGAAAAGGATTAGGAGGGGAATAGGTCTAGAGCTAAGTCCTATGCCCCATCTGGAAGGAGATCAGCCATGCTGTCTGGTAGTTGTGGGGAGGTTTATATTAACCCATAAGCAGCTCCACTGAATTACAGCAAATTGCAGATAATGGCTAGACAGAAATGTCACAACAATCATGTGTTGATTAGCGCCACTCCAGATACTCAGGAGTGTCTATCACTTGTTGGGCCATTAAGCTGGAGAGCAATAGTTAGTGGACTCTGAACTTCAGCTTACTGTATTGGTTTATAGTTTGCACACACAGATAAACAAGTTGTTAGTAATACATTTTTATTTATTGGCTCCATTTTAAAGTCTAATTGATTTTTTTTTTTTTTTGGTCCTGCAGCATGGTAGCATTTGATGGCTTTTTCTTGAAATTATGCCTAAATTATGCCTTTATTATGTGTGTATGTGTCTATAGTATGCCTTCCTGCATGTTTCTGTGTATAAGTGGGTGGGTGCATTCCCATGTTTGTGTTTCTGTTACTTATCAAAGTCCAAATGTTGACTTAAATCCAACCAGCCCTCTGTAGATTACTGCATTACACTCTTCTGGCAGGGCTTCTCTGTGCCATTCATTCCCTGGTGTATTTTTATTGCGCATCACTGGCAAAAGATATTAAATTAATTTCCTTTTAAAAGAAAAAGTTGACTGAAGCATTTATGCATATTTACCTTTGGACTACTTGGACACACTCACACTCTTTGGAGTGTGAAAGCATGGTCTGTGTAAATATTCCAGTGCAAATCTAAACTGAAACCAAGCTCAAGTGTTTGCTTATTGGTGACAGCTCACAGCTACAGAGTTATTTCAACATTTCAAACATTGCATCCATTTTCAACTCTTAACCCTTTATTGGGCAAGAAACCATATTTGGTAACTTAAATGGACATAAATGGACACAAATTGGCCTTCCCATGATTTAATGTGAGGTTGCAGAACCACATGGATTTCTCCCAGCTAATCAGCAAAGATCAGGTTATGTGGCACATAGTGACATTATTGCATTTGACCACTCAGTAATGGCCTGGAACATGTCAAACTTTAGTGTTCTTCCAGAATTCGAGAAATTGGGTTTTTTGCCCCTACCTACTCCCACAATTGTGGTCATACCATCAAAACTAACAGTGGTAAGTTGATGAAACTCATAGATTATATTGTTCAATAGTTCTTCTAAAAATTGAGATAGGTGTTGTTTGTGTTGGATTTTTAGAAATCTGTGAAATTTGTTGCATAAAAATGGTAGCACCATATTTGATTATATACTCTGTTCACCTAAAGCTAGCACAAGTGATGGTAAGTCCACCTGTAGACATGCACCAGATGTTGAAAGAAGTCACAAGTAAAAAAAGTCCTGTAATATGCTCCAATAACACTCTAGGTTTGAAATTTTGAATTTCCATGTATTTCAAAGAGTTCCCCATAAAAGGTTTAATGCAGAAACAGGAAGAAGACACCTGTTATGTTCTATAAAACAGTTCATTCTCTGCACCATGCTCCTGCTCAGTATTTCACACAATTCTTCCTTTGAGGAAATTCTATTAGTCTTAGAGTTTGACCTGGAGTCTGGGCTTTGCCTGTTGGATTGACAGCCAGGCTCACGTTTGATATTAATATCAATAATTTGGGATTAGAATAGACCAGCACAACATGAGAGTAGCATGTGATTGTAAAGCACATCTCATATTTAATGTGTCTGCCAATCATGAGAGATTACATCTAACTGGTTGAGCATGAGTTAGTCATATGATGGTTTAAGTTTAAGTCGGGTACTGTGCACTGGTCTGCCGGTCACATGCTGGGCATCGGGCTAGACTTGCTGCCAGTGTGGTGCCAAAATAGTGGCAATATTCTCAAGCATCACTGCACAGTGGCAGTAATAGGACTGGATTCTGTTTGAAAACCGTCCAAGTTATACAAAATCCCACTGGTACAATGAACCTGTTTGTTTGATGTGGCTATGCTTTGAAACGACTCATAAGAGAGTTTGTCTCAAGAGCTGTTTTTGTCAGAAATACTGACGTAAACAGTTGAAAAGAACTTTTTTGGTGGCGTTTTTAGAGAGACGGACGGTTAGAGAGCAGCATGCTGATGAATGACACTTTGTATTGTTTAATAGTGGCAACCAGTCACTATCGCTGCCTTTGGGCCAAGAAATCTTAACTCAGTCAAAGTTACACAGTTTGAAATGCTCAGGGGTGTAATTACACAATCTAAGGAAATATTACTCTTGAGAAAGGGAGGGAACTGAGGGTGGGCTAGTGGAATCTATTGTTCTCTTGATCCATGTTCAGACTTCAGGGAGGGAGGAAGCACTTTGGAGCAAACCGTGTGTGTGTCTGTGTGTGTGTGTGTAGAGGGCTAGCTCAGTCAGGAGGAGTTTAGTGTTGTGAGTGGTGCTGTGCGTGCCTGGCCAAGGCTTGTCTTGGGGGTCAGGAAGAACAACAGAGGAGTGTTATGCTGCACTCTGCTGAAACCCAGCTGGGGCAGTACTTAACACACACGCACATACACGCCACTAAGACAAGCATACTATTTTGTAGTTCAGTGAGCACAGTGCCAAGTCATTGTTAAGTGAACTATGGATTAGTGTATGTATGTGTATTGGAGGAAAGGGTGTACACATGTGCTAGTTTGTTGTGACTATTTGTTAGGAGGAGCCGCTTTATCCAGATTTATCCATGTGTTTCAAGTATGAAGCATTTGTGTGAACTGAAGCATGAATTTTGCGTGTATTCTGTCTTTGTATCTCTCTTGCTTAATTTGGCCCCTTAGATTTTACCTAATAAATCCCAGTGACAGTTTACTGATGTACGTAGAACAATTAAATGAAAGAGCATGGTGTATTTTCACTGTAGTCTTTCAATAACAGGTGTGTGTCCAGGTCTGTGTACAAGTGTGTTGATTAGATCTGGCCTCTATCACACATGCTCAGAGGCAGCTGTAGTGAGACAAAGAATTGTCTCTGGATTCCAGCAGATCTGCCAGGCCATTTCTGCTCCAAGGCCTGCTGATTTCAAGGCTTTTTTCCACGCATGCCTCAGTGCTGCCTCACTCCCTGTTTCCTGACGCGCTTCTCTGAACATAGGTTAAAAGTGAATGTGGAGCTATGAATCTGAAATTGGTATCCTCACAGGGCTTTATCTGCAATGCTCAAAACTTGTGTAGGAAAATTTTTGATTTGTCACACTCAACTGTGCCATTTCTATGTTTGTGTGTCTCTGTGTAGTATGTCCACTGGCTAGTTTTTGCCTGTTTGGATATATAGACTATGCAGCAATGTGTACTGTTCTCTTGCAGTATTGATCAATAGCAGTGCTCTTAATTACTGACTAGCGCTACTGTTGTTGTTGTGCCTTAGTGGCCTTAGTGCAATCATACCATGCCATGATGTAACACAGCTGAGGACATGCATAATAATCAGAATGTTCTCATTTTACTGAAAATCTGTTTTATTTTCTTCTGCCCTGCAATCTGATTCTGCACTTCTTCAGTCCAGTGCCTTCCATTCTTCTTACTCTTCTTAGTTAAAATATTCAGAAACACTGGATATTTTAGAATCATAAAAAAGCTCCTGTCTCCCATCAAGCTTCTGTCAGTATGTGTACACAACCACTCTGATATCTTTATCTACCTCTGCCCAGAGCTTCCCAAAGCTGTCAGCCCCCAGCTCAGTCATCCTCTTCTCTTTGTCCTCCTACTGCACAGTGAGATGGAAACAAACAAGTCTGAAGCCTTCACTTGAACTTCTTTTCAAAACTTGTATAAAGTTTGGATACTAACTTAATGACACTTTGGTCACTTTATATTTTGTGGAATCTGAACACTGAGAGAAACAATCAGCAGGAGAGGCATTGAGCATTCCTGTAAGTGCATGCCTCTGAACAATAGTGCTTTGTTTGTCCAAGCTACACTGTGTACTCCAGTTGTAAACAGAAAAACAAAGTCTACTGCTTGACACCATTTAGTCATTAAAACAGGGTACACTTATTTTTTAAGTAATATTATTTAAATGTTTTGCATTGGTCAAAACTCCTGTATTTGCTAAGTGGCAACTATAACGGTATTTGAAGCATGGCCATTAATTAGTTAAAAGTTGAAATATTCCATTATTCTTCACAGTGAGCCCTTAAAATATGCAAAAGTTTGAGTGCTGTAGGGAATGTGCAGCAGTAGGTCATTGATTAAGAAAAGTAGCAACTTCTCCTTACTGCTGATTAGTTATAATGCATGCAAATGAGGAGGCGGGTAAACAGCTAAACTGATTTCAGTCTTCATTTTGTTGGATAGGGTGCATCTACAGTGCCATACTAATAGAATATGAGTTAAAGCAGAGGTGTGTTTCACATTATAAAGTATGACCTCACCATTTATGAAGACTGTAAGTATGGAGGGAAAACGAAAACGAAATGTAAACTTTAAATTTGTTCTTGCATTTGTGTTCTATACAATAAAGAATTCAATAAGCTTTTTTGTTGCATATTTAAAATGTCAGTTACAAAGGCAGTATTGATTTTCAGGGCTTTTGAACTTTATTGTAATGACCAAGAATGCCTTTGCAAGCTTCACTCTGTTTCCAACAAATTAGAAACAAAATTCAAAAGAAAAATTCTTTATTGCTAAACTAAGCACCTCTGGTCAGACATTGAGTTCAAAGTCTGAAGCTCACTGAGCTAAATCAGTCCCAAGGCATAGTTATCAGGCCAAGTTAATAAAGCTGCCACAAGGTGCTTGTTTTCTTTCCTACTTTCCTACCAGACTTGGTGTGAGGTGGAAATGCAGTGCATTAAAGTTTACATTTCTCGTGCAGGAGCGACATGTGTTTTCTGTATTCTTGAAAAGTGACACCACGAGATAAACAAAAGGAAATGGGTTAATTATATGTTCTACTGTATGTACTGACCACTGTGCTCAATTTTCTCTTTGGTTGATCCAAACAAAAAAACAAGTCTTCTGTATGGGATGAGATGTACTCATTTCACACAAGTGTTACCAGCACAACCAGTAACCTTCAAATCCTCAGCCTCTGGTACAGTTTTACAGTCCAGCAGTTCTCTTGGCCACAGATATTCATGACCCTGGGAGTAATGGCATTGACCATTTGAATAATGCCACATGCAGATGAAAATAAATTCCCAGTCCATGGTCTATAGATTCATTGACATGGGAGCCCTGGTTGGGGGAGCTTTGTTCAGCACTTGTGTAATAAAAAAAAACAAAACTTTACCTTGAAATTTTTTCAGTTTAAGAAAACAAATTTCATTCTCAAGCGTGAAGACTGTTTAAATGCAATTTGTGTATATTCAAGTAAACTGGAAGGCTACAAGGTGAGGAGTGAAGGAAAATCTCTATTACGTAGGCATCCATCATCATCATCATCATCCTTCTCAGATGGGGCTTACATCTCCACCACATTAAGGTCACCATGCTCTAACCTTCAGATCTGAAGGTGTCAGGTCATAAACTGTAATCTGTGGTACAATCATCTGCTCTTTTCCCACCATGCAGTGTGGCTCAGAGGCAGCTTTTATTACCACAACAGCTTCTTGTTGCTCAGAAGAGTTTACCACACAAGCAGAGACTGGGTGGGAAAGGGTATGAAAAATGATCTAAGAGGAAGGGAAGGGAAGAAAAGAGGAGAAAGTGGCAGATAGGATAAGAAAGAATATGAGATGCACTGAATAAGGGTGTGAGACTGTAGAGAGGAGAGTACAAGGCAGTAAAAACTGAGCGTGAGAATAGATGTAGACTTGGGACTGACTGATACGGATCTTGGTCTTGTTAAGTAGGACTCTTTTTATTTCTTTTGTAATTTGTTTCTTTCTCTTCTTTGCACTTTCAAACCACAGACAGCAGATGGGTGATCCATAAATTCTAATAAAACTGGCAATATAACATAATGTACAGAAACTACAGCAACATCTTGCTGCAGAGTATGCAGATCAAATCAGAGCTCTGCTAATGGGAAGGATCAGAGCATTTGTATGTCAGTGCGAGGAGATGGTGACCACCCTCTTCCCTCTTTATCTTTTTCTTTCCTCAGTACAATGTTATTTATGAGCAGTGCAACACCATTGCCCCCCGCCTTACTGCCCTGCGAAGGGACGATGTATTCTGCTGCTAGTACATTAATGACAAAAACCAATCCATTGCACTTAGCAGGGGGCACTTTAAATCCCAATCTGAAACCGCCTAACCATGGTATATATTGATCTGTCTAGAGACCTTCAAGTTCTGCATCACAAGGGAACAAAACATGTCTTGAAGACATGCAGTACTATGTAAAATGGTTAGATTTTTAGCAATCACCCCTTAGAAAAAAATTACCTCTGATTCACTCTGTAGCATACCAACGACCTCTGACATAAAGCCAGAGTTATGAAGAACCCTCTCACGCCATTTGAAGAACAAGGGGTTTTGGAACAGATGGTATTGCCCCCACAGACACCTTAATTTAATATCATGGAGGCAGTCTGGGATTATAGGAGATGGGAGACACTGAGACAGCCACAATCCTCAGAGCTATGGCAAGTTGTTCAAGATATTTGACACAACTGACCTCACGAATTTTTCAAAGGAACTGAAGGCTTTCAAGGTTGGATAAACCAAATATTGTTTTAGGTTTTTGTTCTTGTGTCACTGATTATTTTATTTTATTTATTTATTTTTTTTAAAAGAAACTTAACATGGCATTATTTTTTAAAGCAATCTTATTTTAATGCCAACCACATTTGCATTGTATTATACATCAATCAGTTAATCATTTCATGGAAAAAATAAATGCTGGTGGTTTCATTCAGTTCTACTTTAACATATATTTTTTATTCTTGATTTTTATTTTTTTCCCATTTTTTTCCCCCTGTCCTTGTTGCTGTTTTCCACATCATCTGTCATCCACAGGCTCTAGCTGCAGGGGTGTGGGGTCTGCAGCAGTGTCACGAGGCATAAGGGCATATGTCCTACTCATGATCCCTTTATGTAAGGGGCTTTATTTGGGAGGAAGCGCTTGGTTAGGGTTGGGTCATAAGCTGAGACTAATTGGCAGCAGGCAACCGGGACCCTTTAGGAAAAAGAAAAGACTACACTACACTAGCAGAAAAAGTTGGCATGACTAGATGTTGCCTGGATGGTTGAAATTTAAGAGATGGATTATGCACTATGGCTGCATCACTGACTATATCACAGATGTGAGGACTGGGGAGGTGGGGGTAGGGGGAGAAGGAGGGAGAGGCACAGATGCAGAGTGTAGCTAACAAAGGTTGCCATGACACTGGTTGATAACACTACCAGCCTGTTGCTTTTGTGAGTGTGCACAGACTAATGTATTATTGATGCATACATGTAAACTGTTAGTCTAAAACTACAAAGGCATGGTTAAAGATTAAATAATTCTTATATCAAGTAATAGTTTAGTTGATATAGAGCTTTTTTGGGGGAAATTACTGTATGTAGTCTGAAATGTTTGTGAATCACTGGTGTAGATGATACCTTTTAAATGTCAGCCTGTTAAAGAGGATTAATCATGTGGTTAGTTGATAAATGTTGTTTCAGAAGTCACTAAACCAGTAACAATGGTAAATGCAGTTTAAACATTTTGTCATTAAAATGGGAAGGATTACTTATCTCGCATCTCTAATGCATCTGTTGTGCAATCAAGTCAAGTCCCGGCTGGCTAATAACTCCTGTTAGATTGATGTCTTTAGGCGGCAGCCGGTGAAGTGTGAGAACAAAAGATTTGTCAAAGGTGTCTGCATGTGGTTAACAGAATAGCCAAAACCAAGTGATGAGTTGGAAAATAAAAAATCCTCACTGGATTTTGTTTGGATTAGGCCAATTTTCTACAAGACATCAGTAATCCTTGAAGGACACAAGTTTTAAGCCTTTTTTCAGGGTGCAGAGACACAATCTGGTCAACATTATAACCCATCTGTGGCTCTGCATCATCAATGGTCTGCACCAACATGATGCACAAACTGCCAACAAGAACAGACCGGAATGGGGCAGACTTTACAACATATGCAGCCTGCTCTTTTTTATGTTGTGCACGTATTTTACTATTCAATTTCCTATTGCCCTTAGGGGTGAATATGAGGGATGGGGGGATTAAGCGACCAGGCCGAGTAATTCTGTCCACACATTGGCTGGATTATGTTCAGACTTTGCTAGGAGGACGCTGTTCCATTCTAATTGCAATTGGCTGTTATATAATACCATTTGTGGAGTTGGTTTGTCATGAAATCATATCACAATAAATCAAAATTCTCTGTGGTATTAACCCTGACACAATTGCGATGTAAATTCTTTTGTAACACTTCTTTTTTTTTTTCCCTTGTGTTTAGTTTGCGTGAGCCAGTTCACATGTTTCTGTTGCTGGCCCCCAGATTTATCTGCCCAATTTGTCTTTTTCTCTGAGTTTCTTTCTTACTATCTATGCATTCTCCTATTTGTTTTTTTTTCCAGGCAAGCTTCCATAATCCTTTGCTTTTTCTGACACCAGGGATGAGATTGATTGAGCATAGTTCCCTGTAACTTCCTGCATCCTGGGCTTGTTTTCCAACTTGGATCGATACTATGTCATAATAATCCTCCCCCTTTCCCTTCTCTTTCTTCCTGATGCAGCAGCAACACCTCCATATATCTTTGTCTTCAGGCATCTGCATTTTGCACCACAGAGCACAGCACATGGAGGAGTCTCATCTGACAAAGGCCACATTGATTTCTCCTGAGCCACGCACAACTCTGGGGAACATTGATTCAGGCACTGTTGAAATAGTCTTACTTATTGAGACGTGATTACGTGCTAAATGGCGTTGTCCATAATGAGCCATTTGGACGTACAATAGGAAACTGTCATGTAGAAATGCTGTACCATATAGTGGTACACCTGAGATATGATATGCTGCTCGTTATTATACTGTAAAAAGAAGTTGATTTCCTACTTACTAAAGAATGCCACACAATGACATATAAAGCTAAATAATTGGTAGCACTTGAGAATATAGAGGATGTCCTACAGTGTTTGACAAACTGCTCAGTTTCTTGTTTTGCATGAGCTATTTCTATCGATCCACTGGTGAATTGCAAGGATCAGATTATAGACTTGTTTCAGTCTTAATTCATCCTTCTTTATTACAGCCTGCTCACAAAATCATTTAAATGGTAAAATTTAACGCAAAATAAATTCATGATGTTTAAACCTGAGATTCAAATACTACTATTCAAGTACTTGGAAAATGAAAAGAAGTTTGGAGAGCTACAAATGACCAAGTGCATGTTTCCGGCATGCTAGTATGCTAGGGTTTTGCTCACCAGCACCTTAGCTTACCAGCAAACAGAGTAAAGCTGGATTTACGTTAGTGTCTGTTTGCACAGCTCTGTGCCTACGCAGAAAGAAGGATTATAGGAATTCAACCAAAGTATAAGCTGTAAAGATGCGCTTTCGTGCATTGCCCCCAACAGCAAGCCTGTGCACGATATCTAATGTGTAGATGAAATCCAGACTGGTTTTAAAATTGTCTCAAATAGGAAAGGGATTGTCAATGAAGTTCACATTGAAGGAATTAAAAAAAGCAATAAAAAAACACACACACACAAAAAGGTCAAACAGACATTTTAATTGTTCAACACTCCATTACAACAAAGTTTACCTATATCATCATTTCTGTCTTTTCTGTAGCAGAGGGAAAGCTAAAGGACCAACAGTAGAACAAATAGGAACAAGAGTAACCCTCATTACCAGTTATTCTACATATTTTTATGCTGTCCCCACATGCCTGTACGATGCTGTAGCCTAACCAGTTCCTACTTCACCAGGCACAGAAGAATTTCACCTTACTACAGTGTGGCTTTTTTGTGGTGGGGCTGCATGTTTTCACCGTGACAGGCAGATTTATACACTCCCTTATGGATAGCCTTTAAACTCTGCAAGTGTCCTGTAGCTCACCTAGGAACCATCACGTGGATGAGAAAGCATAGGCCCACTCTGCTGATAGCTTACATAACTCTCACACCTTTGACCTTCTCCCATAAGAGAAAGGACAGGAATATGATATGGTGGGTAATTACTTCGATTTTGACTCTTGTCCCTTCGTCTCGGTCTTCCATCTTATCAGTCTCTTTTTATTGTTTCTGCTTTCTTCTCTTGCCATATGCTCCTCCTTCTCTTTGGCCTTTGACTTGTTCATGTCTCTTGTTATTGCCTTGCCTTCTTTGTCAGCTGTCGCCGTCTCTAGCATTCCCTGAATTACATTGTTTACCTGTTTTAGCTGCTCCCTACCTCCCTTGCCTTTCTGTCACCCTGACCCCTGCATGACTCTTGTGTTCCTGGCTGCTGGCAGATCTGTTGTTCAAGAGCTGTTGGATGAAAATGCCAGATGAGGAGTTAATTGTTTCATTACGGACACAGTGTCTGGACCACCCTCAATTATTTAAGAGCTAATGAGTATCTTTAGTGTTCTCTTCACTTGCCCTGAGGCACATGTTTGCAGCATGTGACTGCAAACAGTTGACTGAAAATTCATATGAAACACCCTTACAAAATTGTTTCTAACACTGATAATTGTCTAATGTCTTTATTAAGTCTTACTTTTACAACATCTCCAACAACACTAGGGAACACCTTCAATATCAAATCACTTTCCCCAAAGAACCTCTACTTTATTGTTGCCCCAACCACATTTTCCGAAAGGAAAAACACCATTTTACCCTGTTTTTTGTGTCATTGTGGATTTGTGCTGGTGAAATCAGTATAACATTAAACATGATTCTTAATCTCAGGACTGTTATTCTCAAAACGTTCGTACACACCTATGTTTTTGGATAGTTTATGGTATTACATCAGATAATAGAACTGAAAGACAGAGCAATCCTGAACGGTTTTTGTGATACTGTCATTTTAAGGAAATTCTGTTTGATTTCATAGACCTAAAAATTACATGAACAGGTCATGCAAAAGTATGTGCATACCTTGTGTTTTTCCATCTCAATTGTGTCAGTGAGAAATATTTGATCAAATATTAATTTCTCTTTGCTCAGATCTCATATTCAGGTTGTAGTTACAGGTTTTGAACATGAGAACTGAAGCAGTTCGGCATTTTATCCGACAGATGCAGATAACACTTCAGGGGATTCTCAATGGGTTTTAGGGTGTAGAGCCAAATTCAGATAATTTGAATTGCAGGTCTAAGGATACAGGGTGTCATGTGCTGTACAGACTGTAAAGCACCCTGGGACAAATGTGTAATTTTGGGATATGCAAATAGAATTGACTTGAAATGACTTGAGATAAAATGAGCACAGTGAAGATTCTGTGATTCACTTGGGATAATGTTCTCCCGGTTTTTAAGAAAAAAACTACTTTTAGTAAACCAAAATTGGGAATTGTGGTCTTGTCACTTGTGACTGACTCTAATAGGTGTACATATCAAGTCATAACAAGTGAAAAATAGAGTGCACAAATACAAACAATCAAAAACAAACATAAATATTTGCTTTTTTGAGTTGTGAATTGAAAACGTTTAAATACAGGCATTTTCATTGCACTGTACATCTTTCCACCCTATTTACGTTCCCTTCAGTCATGTTTAAAGTATTTCACCTCATCACTTCGAGGCAGATTTCCTGAGGGAGTTTGATGTAATCTCATTAGTGTTGTATGACTGTTGTTTTCAGTTACTCAAAGGGCCTAGATTTAGGTGCCTCATAGCTGCTCCATTTTCAGTCTTTTCCTTCCTGGCTTTGTAAGGAGCTGTTTTGCTTCTTTCACAGGAACTTGATTAGTTCTTGGTGAGGAGGGGCTGGATGTCATCCCTCCCCCTCCCTCACTGGCTGTTGCTGATGATTTCATGCTCACTTTGTGATTGCTGCAACCTAAAGAGCACCAGACAAAGATGCTGCTTTGAAAAAATGTCAAGACTTTACATCATCACCCAAAGTGGAATTGAATGTGCACTCTGACAAAACTGAGTTAAAGCTGAAAATCACTGACATTCCAAGGATCATCCATCTCATCATCTGATTTCAAATCAGTTTGCACTGCAATAATAACATGAATCAGGTCAGTGCCAACAATGTGGACAAATAGTGAAGCGTGTAAGTAAGGCCACTGAAACTCGGCTCTCCTTCACCTCAGACACTCACACAATAGAAACTCATTCTGCTGTCTGCCTTCCTCTGTTTGCTCTGTCTTCCACAGGCCACTGCACTCAGACCTAATCACTTTAGAGCTGCTCATCTGAACCCTTCAGATCATCAGGCAGGTCTAAACCTTTGCTGGTCCAAAAGGGATTTCCTCAATTTACTGTATCTTCTGTCACATAGTAAACACAGTGAATCTGTACTCTGGCAAACATTTTTATTAGTATCCACTGTACTAAAAAAGGCAAAGGACTACATTGGTGTGTTATGGAAAAAATGAACTCTGGTCTGATTAAAACATGCCTGAGTTTTAACACTTTTCTAAGCATGGCACGGGATATATACAGTAAAGGGTTAAAAAATATAGATAATTTTTTATCCTATGTTTCTTCTGACTAACAGTAGAATTATTTCAGTGGTGGAGATTTAGATTTATAGTTTGGCCTTGAGTTTCACATGTTGATGTCGCACTTTTAGTCTTTCTTCAGTTTTTTTTTTTTTTTTT
>VUQS01074167.1:0-14424 GCA_015108495.1 Heterochromis multidens | reverse complement strand
GAGGGCTTTACAGCATGAACGGCCTGTTTAAGGTCATGCCAAAGCATCTCAATCAGATTTAAGTCCAGACTTTGACTAGGCCACTCCAAAACCTTCATTTTGGTTTCATTTTTGTTTTCATTTGTTTTTGTTCCGTTTTTTTTTTTTTTTTTTTTTTTTTTTTTTTTTTTTTTTTTTTTTTTTTTTTTTTTTTTTTTTTTTTTTTTTATATTTTTTTATTTTTTTTTTTTTTTTTTTTTTTTTTTTTTTTTTTTTTTTTAGCTTGAAACAAGTATTGCAGGACACCATAACATACATAGTGTTTACTTACTGAATCTGAGCTCTCGAACTGACTGCAGACACTTGAAGAAACATGCTATCCTCCAAAAGTGTTTGCAAGTGCAGTCCATCATCCTCTTCATCATCATCTTTTGGCTCCTGATTCATCATGTTACATTTTATTCTGCCTTTAAGCCACTGATCTTTACATTTCTTAAGTCCAACTTAACTACACTCATATTTAGCTCTTAATTACAGATGTAATAACTCAGTATAAGGAGCCCTTTGAAAAACTGAACGCTTCCTACAGCAAACTTTATTTTTGACACTAAAATGAAACCATAAATGATGACAGAAAAGACAGAAAGCATAATTAGGTTTAACATTAAGCATGTCATTTCTTAATAGAAAGTCATTATTCAGCACACAGTAGTCCTATGGTAAGTTGGCTGCCTTCTAAGGAACAGTTTTATCAGCTCACAAAAAAAGTTCAGTTCAAGGATGAAACATTTCTCTGAAATGTAATTCCCCAAGTTCATTCTTGTCAAACACCACTCAATCAGAAATTTTTCATAACATACTTAAAAAAAAAGTGTGTCTTGGATGGACTGAAATAAGACTTTAAGTTACACAGTCGATAGGTATTCTAAAAGTTGTCCACGCAAGAGATTTCGGTCAGCATTTTTAGAAAACATGAGTACTTGACAATAAAGATCTTGTGCACTTATTTTGGTTTTGTAGTCTCTCTGTGCTCCTTTTTTTGAAGGGCTCTACAATTATTCTGTAGGAGCCATCTAGAGACCTCTTTCTGTTTTGCTCCACCCACTGTCAGAAAATACCTGCTCATGGAGTTTGCCAAAATGACATTTAAAGGATTTGGAACATATGGAGCATGAGGCTGGCCTTCTGCTAACATTAAATCATTAAAAAATGTCTGTTTACTTATCTGATTTCTCTCTATAAACACTGCCTACAACAGAGGGGAAAGGGGATTAACAATAAGGAGTTGTTGTTCTACAAAGCTAAATTATATACATTAAGATACATTTTGAAAAGCTGCATTGCTCACCTACCTTACTCACTGTAGGTCATATAACAAAGAAAGATATTATGTGCACTTTTTCATTGAACTGCTCTGACAACTCGTGACCACTAAATGTCTCTGTGAAGAAAGTGTTAACAGGTGGGGGAACAAAAGTGATAGCTGATAGCTGCTTTAGAGAAATATGAACCTTTTGGTAAAATTTAAAAAATTGAAAAATCAAGTTGTTTTTCTTGTTCATTAAACAAATGGACACTCAGCTCAGGTTGAAACTGGACAAGTTTTAGTTCATTAGAACCTGATATTAGTGCCACAAAGAGAAGGTGAATATAGCGTGGCTGTCAGTATTGACTAGCTTGATTCAAATGCCTTGTGTTTACTGAGTTTGCTAAAATTCAGCAAATGATCTCTACTTCTTTAAAACACTCCTCATTGTTCTCTGACTGCTCATATTCAGCCTGTATTTTTTTCCTCTCCTCTGCCTTCCAGTCTTCGACCTTTTCTTTTTTCCTCTCTTTATCTTCCATTGTACCTCCCTCCAGTTCTCTTTCCATTCTCTCCTCTGTCCTCGTCATCCTCCTGTCTCGCAGGGCGCAGGGCAGACAGTTAGCCAGGAAGAGGACAGCAAAAAGACAGAGCAGAGAGAGGACAGCCCCCATGCCAAGCTCCAACTCATGAGCTCCCTGCTCGTCCTCCTCTTCCCCTCCTTTCTCCCGGCTCGGAAAGAAATACACCTTGCCTTCATCCAGGCTCGGTATCAGTACAGCTCTTTCCAGAGTATTCCGACTGACCATGCCTCCTTTGTCCACCTCGTTCCACTTTCTGTTAGTGATGCTCTGACTTATTCTCTCATAGTAGTCACTGCTGGTGCTCACATTCCAACTTTCATCTTTGTTTGATGTATAAATGTCGCTGTGTGATTCAACCAGTGTGTCTGAAATGTCAAACTCAAACTCCACACCATCCTCATTCTTCTTAGCTACTGGCTGCAGGAAATCCAGGTCTAAGTTCACTCTTATCCAGCCTGATCCCCTTGCCAGCCTCCTGGTCCCTCCTCGTCCTTCAGAAGCCGTCCACTCTCTGTTGTCTTCACTAATAGAGTTTGAGGTAATCAGCCGATCATCACATGTAGAAACCAGAAGCTCTGCTCGCAGTAAAGGGCCACCTCCGTCACCCTGAGCAAAGATGCGTTGATTTGAACTGGGTGTCACCATAACCACACTCTCGGCCAATGAGGAAAGACGCAGGGAAAAGGGGAGGTCACTGAAGGAAGACAGGAGGGAGGCAGTGTCGTCACTGAACTGGAGCCAGACGCTGATGGATGCCTCCTACAGAGAGAACAGGATAAGATTGGGTAGTTTGTTAGACCCTGAATTTACCTCAGCTTCAGAAAAGTGATGAGACTTCAGGAGTTGGACCTATTTCTGTAACTGAATGAAGAATGTGCTTCTCACCTGGTGATAGCTGTACATAGTGTTATAGGCTGTCACTGTTGCTGTGATGATGGAGGGATGGGCAGAGCTGGTCTTGACTGACATTCCGAGGCCACTGACCACTTGTACAGACAGATCACCAGGGGTAACGGTGTCAGAGGTCACAGTGATGTCACATCTGCCCAGCATGCCATCCCACTGCTCAGAGACAACCTAAGAAAGAAAGAAAGAGAGCAAGAATGAAAGGGGAGATGCTCAGGGAGTGAAACAATAAAAATTAACTAATGCACAACTGTCACCTACATGCAGTGATGTCTTTCCAGGTCTTAAACCAATCAGGATGTTTTGGGGACCAAGAGAAGCCACTCGGGGGTCTTCTACTCTTAGCCAGTTATGGACCAGCTCGGTCACATCCACAAACCAATCTGATGAGCCCAGGTGGTGTGTGGTTCTCCTGTGGGAGTCCTGAGCTGTGAACTGAGTCATAACCTGGACTGAGGAGCGCTGATACACTGGCACACACCTGAGCAGGAAAAACACACATGAGGGATTGAAGACCCTGACGTATCTCAGTCTGTGCATGTTAGAGAGATGCTGTGTGCACAGGCTTCCTCTGAAATAGAGAGACACAAAATTTCCATCCATCCAAATTTTGCTAATGATGAAATTGATATTGTGAGTGGTTCAAGTTTTTATGCCAACACATCAGGTAAGTGGGAGGTGTTGCTTTGCAACACCTCCCACTATATGTTGTTGCTGGCTAAATTCTTTATTATTATTATTATTATTATTATTATTATTATTATTATTATATTAGATTTTCTTCTTACTAAGCACGCATTTCCTCCCACACACCAAATCAACTGGCTTTCACACCAAATCAACTGGCTTGGTGGTGAGATGAGTGCTTATTTATTAATTATTTAAAAATTTGTAACAAAAAAATCCTCAACATCCCCCTCCATTCAAGTGAATGAGAGAGCTAAAGCGGACTAATTAACAGACAGGGTGGGAAAAGCAGAAAAATTCAGTTATATAGTTGAAAAATTGTACAGTTCTGGTCAGAAGTTTACATACACTCAACATGGGCATGAATGTCATTGCAATTTTCCATCCATCCATCCATGTTGCTATTTGACCACTCTTCTTGGGAGAATTGGTAGAGTTTATTTAAATTGGTTGGATTTCTGACATGGGCCCAGCTTTAAGCATAGTCCACAAATTTAGAATAGGGTTGAGGTCAGTGCTATAGGAAAACCATTCCGCTTAATGCTGGAATGCCCTGCTTTATCCATTCCAAAACCAGATTTGATGTGTGTTTGTCCTGTTGAAACACCCAACAGTGTCCAAGTTTCAACTGTCTAGCTGTTGATTTGAGGTGAAGTTGAAGAATTTGGAGGTAGTCCTCCGCCTTCATTATTCCATCCACTTTGTGAAATGTACCAGTACCACTGGCAGCAAAACAGCCCCAGAGCATGATGCTACCACTACCATGCTTGACAATTGGTACAGTGTTATAAAGTTGAAAGCCTCACCTTTACTCCTCCAAACGTACCTCTTGTCATTATGGCCAGATCTTTGTCTTGTCTGACCACAAAACTTTTCTCCAGAAAGCATTTGGCTTGTCCGTGCGGGCAGCTTCAAATTTCAGTCGAGCTTGAAGGTGTCGATTTTTTGGGGCAGAGGCTTTATTCTTGGTCCACACCCTCTCAGTCCATTGGCAATGTAAAACTGGCTTCACTGTGGACAATAACGTTGGTGTTCCAGCAGTTTCCAGTTTATGGCAGGCTTGAGCCTTGGTAGTTCCTGGGTTGTTTCTGAACATCCAAACCAATTTCCTCTCATTTGAGGGTGACAGTTTGGGTCTTCTTCCAGACCTTGGCAAGTGGTGACACATCTGAATAACTTGTACTTATGTACAGTTGTTTGAACTGATGATTCTGGAATCTGTAGTTGTTTAGAAATGGCTCCAAAAGACCTTCCCAACTTGAGTACAACTACAATTCTCCTTCTTAGATCTTCACTGAGTTCCCTGGACTTTCCCATTGTTCTGAGTATTGGTCAATCCAATGAGTGCTGTCAAACAAATCATTTTTATGCTGCCAAAGAGAAACTACCAGTTGTAGTCGATCATGATCACTAACAAGAAGTTAATAGGCCTTGTCAAGTTAAAAAACATTGTAGAACCTTCAGCGCCACCTATTGAAATATTTAAGTGAGAATATGTATATATTTGAGCCTGTATGTATAATTCTGACCATGTGTGGATTACAGAAAAATGTAAAAACAGCAAAAAACAAACAAAAAAAATGTATGCACCTAATTCTTGTTTTTTTCAGTCATTTTTCAGTCAATTTCACCCTGGAAAAAGAAATCATTAAAAGCGCCAAATTACAATGACACTCATACCCATGATCAGTGGATATAAATTTCTGACCACAACTGTACATGGCATTCCTTTCACTCATATGGCTCCAGATCAAAAAGTATACATCTGCTGACTTTGAGGAAGACCTTTTTTGAAAGAAGACCAATTTTGCCACGATTTGAGTATAAAATGATTGCTGTAGAGTGGCAATTGTGGCATAGTCTCTCTTACTGGCAGGTTAAAAAGAAGATTTCAATAGAATTTTCTGCTTCTCACACTGTCTGTTAATTAGTCCACTTTATCCCCATAATTCTCTTGAATGGAAAGGGATGGTGGGGATTTTTTGTGACAAAATTTTAAATACACAAACTGTAAAACATACATTTTTTTTTAGGGGGGTTGCATGACCCAGTTTTGGCCAAGCTTTAGCTGTTTGACAGATGGCCTCATATTTGACTCAACAAGGCCAAATCATCACCCCTCCCCCATTGTGCTTGACAGTTGTAAGGTGTTTGTGCTGATATGCTGTGTTTGCATTATGGCCAAACATCTCCACTTTGGTCTCGTTTGCCCAAAGAACATTGTTCCAGAAGTGGTTTGTTTAGATGCAATTTTCCAAACTTATGCTATGCTCTTGTGTTCAGAACAGGGTTTCTCCTGGCAACCCTTCCAAACGAGCCATATTTGTTCAGTCTTTTCTAAGTGTACTGTCATGAACTTTAACCTTTAACATACTAACTGAAGCCTGTAGACTCTTAGATGTAGCTCTTGGGGTTTTTTTCTGCTATTTCTCTGAGCATTGCATGGTTTGACTGTGGGGTGAATTTGCTGGGACATCCACTCCTGGGAAGATTGTGGCATTGTGTTAACATACAACTGAATGCTCCAGAGCAGCAAAGTGCCAAAACGTCTGATTTTACAGAGGTGGTCACACTTATAGATGATCAGTTAATCAAGTGCATTTGATTAGCAGTGCCTGGCTGCGACTTACCTTCTTAATTCCTGTGGAAGCAGTGATGACTGCCCTTACAATTATTATTGTCATGGTTAAGGGTCGTTGAGCCAAGGTTTTGAGTTTCTTTGCATTTATTGATTATTGTGCCTATTCTTTACATTTGTATCTTTATATATTTCCTTAGTATTTTCAGCCTCTAGTCCTTAGTTGCAGTTACTGTTTGTATTACTTTATTAGTTTTCTTAGGATTTCCCTCCATGTTTTCCTTCTGCTCACGTTAAATTTACTTTTGTGTCTGAGTTTCCCTGTTTAGTTATTGTTACCCATTTCCTGTTTCAGTTTGCTATTTAGTAGTCTCTGCTCAACTCAAGTTTTTTTATAAAGCACATTTAAAAATAACTCATGCTGACCAAAGTGCTGTACAAAAGGCAGAATGAATAAAAAATAATTAATGGTACAGATAAGAAATAAGTAAATACATGTCAGTGAGTGCTAAACATATACAGTCATGGCTGAAAAAAGCACAGGAGACACAATGAGCAAATCAGATACACTCAAATGCCAATGAATTTTGTGTCTTGTATTTAGTCTCGCGTCTCTTGTCTTGTTACCCTTGATTACCTCCAGCTGTTCTTGTTTCCCAGGTGTTTCTATGTATAGCCCCAGTTTCCCTCTGTCCTTTTTTAGAACATCTGTTTGTGTTCCTCTGGTTTCCTGCCCTTGTGTGTTCCTGTTTTCTCTTGTCCCATGTTCTTTTCAATTTTGGGGTTCTCTTCATTCGACCTTAATAAAGGTCAGTATTTGTTCTTTTAACCTTAGTTTTGAGTCCTGCATTTGGGTCCTCCTCCTGAGAAGCTATGGTGGATGAAAATTATTTCTAACTCCATTATCTCAAGAGTTAAATATCTTATATCAGCAATAACAAAGTTTGTTTTCTCATGATAGCAAAATAGCTTATTACAATGCAAATTTCTTTCTCCACCTCACATGAAATTCTAATGCAATGGGGTTTAAATAATTTGCGTATCATTGCATTCTATTTTATATTTGATGTCCAAAGTCATCCTACAGACTACCATCCAATTTTGCCTGGCTACATTCTCCCCTGACCCCTTCTGCATAAGATGTACTCAAACCTGTGTGCACTTTCCTCTACTCTTGTATGTCACCCTGTGTTCTTCCCTCTTCTTGAAGTACATGTTCATCACAGCCATTTCCATCCTTTTAGCAAAATCCACTACCATCTGTCCTTCTGCATTTCACTCCTTAACACTGTATCAACCCATCACCTCCTCATCATCTCTGTTCTCTTCACCTACATGTCCAATAAAGTTTGCTCCAATCACCGTCTCTCCCCCTTGGGGACACCGTCTACCACTCCATCCAACTTACTCCAGAATTCCTCTTTCTCTTCTAACATCCAAGTTGGTAGTTGGTAACCTGGGCCCCGACCGATCTGGTATGGAAATTTTTACTGATGATCCACATGTTTGATTTGGCCAAGATTTTGCACCGGATGCCCTTCCTGATGCAATACTTCCCATTTCTCTGTGCTTGGGACTGGCACTAGGAGTACAAAAAACAAAAGATCTGGGGGCTTTTGGGGCTCTTGGCAATCTATGGCTTCACATCAGTTGCTGAATTTGCCTGGTTGATCATGTAGCTCTGTGTATCTGTTTATGATAATGTACAGCGTTGCAGATTTGATAGTTAGAACTATGTATTGTTTTAACTCTCCTCAGCAGCCCTTTTTGGCTGAAAATGAAATAAAAAAAATCTTAATCTTGGGCATATATGCATGCACATTACATGGTACACACTACTTGTGGATTATCTTTCATATTTACAGAGCTCATAAACATCAGCTAAACTATATTTGCAGTCTGTGGTCTCCAAGCAATTAAAAATCACAAGCGTGATGACAGGAAGATTAATTCAGAATATTCATTACAGGCCACAGTGTAGTAGCACTTTTCAGTAAGCAAAGTTCTTCACAGCTGTGAACCCTCTTCACAGCTTGTCCCATGATAATATACATTAAATTTGCTGGCTTAATACTGCACAATATTTCCATCTTGTAAAAGGATGACTTTGTTAGACTGGATGATTGTGGAGTCATGAGGAATTGTTAACTAAATAAAATTGTTGAGCCTAAGGGCCCCTTTCAGTTCTCACACTCACAGGTATTGTGTAGCTTGAACCAAGTAGTAGAGGAAATGGTGTGGGTAAAGAGTCCTTTAAGGAAATTATTACATCTCCAGTGGAGAGTGGAGATAAACACAGATACAAATGAATATAATACAGCAAGTTAAAACAGAGTGAAGACAGTGGGCCTAGTTTTTACCCTCTCTCTGTGATCACGTTCCAGCCATCAATAACATTGAGAACTGGGTCTGCCAAGGACACATGCAGGGGGACTGATGGAACCCAAACCTCCAGACACACAGACCCACTGAGCAGGCCCAGATGAAACTCCACCACTGCACAGGTTGAGCCCAATCCTGATTCACTGCCATCAACAAAGAGTGTAGAGCAATCACTGGAGACCTGTGCAGAAGAGACAACTTACAACTTACAATACATACAACATATGCTATATATTTTATACATACAAATTAAAGCCATTGCACTGGTTGCCTTTTAGAATTGATTTTCAATTACCCACCTTGCATGCTTTTCAGATTTGTACCAAATCTCTTAGAGTCTCTGGAAATAAGTAAGTTGGTAGACGAACAATCATTTTTTGGTCATAACTGGGTTGTGATTTTTGAAAAGACACATTACACCAAACTGAGTGCAATTTAGTTCTATTGTATTCAAGGGAAGCCAGGCATCTCTAAAGCCCATATTCCAAAACTGGGAAAATACCACCAAAATTATCAAGATAGCTAAACATGTATGTTTAATTTTGGAGTGAGCTGTTTTTAAGCATTTTTGTACTGTGCTTTGCCAAGCAATATAGTTCAGTTCAGCTGAATTAACTTCAATTCATATAGCACCAGTTCACAACAACAATCATGTTAGTATTATTTCAATTTTAAATTAAAAACCCTACAAAACTAGTGAGAGACCTGATGATCAAGCATCTGACAAGGGCATGGAGAAAGAACCCCCTTTAACCCAGAAGGGTGGCTGTGATTCAGGTGTTAGAGTTTCAAATCAAGCAGAAAGGCACTATATAAGTACCAGTCCATTTACCAAGAGAGGCTCAGAAAAGTTGAGCGCTAGTTTATTCTTGACTTTGGACTTTGGACCTGGATGGGGTGGCTGTAGCTCCGGAGGTAGAAAAGGTCATCTACTAATTGGAGAGTTGGTGGTTCAATCCCTGGCTGCTCCAGTCTGCATGCCAAATATCCTTGGGTAAGATAATAACCCCACGTTGCTCTCTGATGCATCCATCAGAGTGTGAATGTTAGATAGACTTAAGCATAGAAAAAGTGCTTGGGTGAATGAGGCATGTATAAAGTGCTGTGGGAGAGTAGAAAAGCGCTATGTAAGAATCAGTCCATTTACCTAGTCAACAGCAAAAACATTTAAAATCTACTAGTTGCTTTAAACCTCAGAGAGAGACTGAAGTTTTGAAGGTCAAGTGACAGCAGTTGAGCTATCTCTATGATAACCTGCCAAAACTGAGCCATTGAAAAAGACCACAAGATGTGTTTAACTGTTTTTGAATTTTACCTAAAGTACTGAATAAAGTTGTTTTTGTCAAGCTAAAAAGGAAAGTAAAATGAGCTAAATAAAACCTAAAGTGTTCCTGAAATTGTGAAATGTCAGCCATTTCAACAATGTATGTTGTCAACTGTGTTGCACCTTGATAGTATTCTCATTGATGGAGTGACAAGTGACTGCAGAGGTGACATCTGACACCTTCTCGTCATGGCTTATGGCCAGCACAATGACGGGCAGCAGCACGGGCTCGTTGTTCAGTATGGCTGTGTTGATCACTTTGTTACTCTGTGGACAGACCAACAGGAAACACACTTTCAGAACCATCAGATGATATGTGATGGATAATGAATGACTTCAAAAGAATCAAGTACCTCTGTGATAGGCGCAATGCCAAAGATGTGACGATCAGTGAATGAGAAGATGCTCACTGCTCCTCCATGCAGTGATGGAGGAGTAATATGTGTGGAGTACTCCACCCACCAGTTAGCAGACACCATCATGGCAACACCAAAGCTCCGCCTCAAGCCATCGACTGACAAACACACCACCTGCTGGAGGAGAGTGGGACTGCAGGTCGACAGAGATCAGAGATCAAGTTCCTAGTACATATGAACACTTTAGCATAGTTAACTTTTACAGAGTATGTTTCCCACTGTCAGCTTTCCTGGACAACAGTGTGACTGTACCTGGCTTCAGAACTTCTGAGGTAGACAAGGAGGTTAATATGAGTTGTAAGAAGAAATCGAAAGGGATTACACTCTCTTCTGCCCTGGTTGTTGTGGTTTGAATTCAGTTTGAGTTCTTTTTTAATTTCAATATACTGTTTGAATTGGTCCATCACTTGGAGCAGTGGTAGTATATTACATCACTCACTCAACTATAGCAAGCTGTAAACCCAGACTGGTGCTATGGTGAAGATGGCATCACTGAATGAACTATTATCTATCATGGATAGTCTGGACCACCATCTACACCACTTAAAGGACATGCAGGAGCACGTTCTCTAACATCTGTTTTAGCTCCACTGCTACAAGGACAGATACAGAAAATCTTTCCTACCTCAAAAATCAATACCTGTATTTATTTTATTTCGATTTTTAATGGTTGATATTTTAACTGTATTCTATTCAGCTTTTACATGGCACTTTTATTTTATTTGCTGAGCTACTTTATTTGATTTTTACTGTTTCTATTTATTTGTGATCCTTTGCTTAGTGTAATTTATTACTATTATTTTTTGAGCTATTTTGTCTTGTCATATTGTATGTATATTTTATTGAGCTATTCTGCTTTAAGCTATTCTGTTATAGGTTGTGTTTTGGTATTCCAAAAAATTTGTAAAATGGGGATAAATAAAGTAGTATTTACTGTATTTTTAAATATGATGTCAATGTGACAGCACTACTAGAGACATAGTTCTCTGCAGCTGAACCAGTTGTTGGCAAAGGTTGCAACCAGGCTATGCCTGTTTTGCTGGTTTTGGTAGTAAAACTTTTTACTATCAGGTACAGGCTGCTTTCCATCAATACGCAATTGGTTGATGACTTACAATACTGTACTAAAGTCTTGAGACACTGCTCATTTCTTTATATTTTGCTAGGAAAATGGAAATATTTTTACTGCATTAGCAATGTGTTGCTAATGCTAATGAAAAATGAAAATAAAAACTGGGATAGTCAGGGAGATGAAGAAAGTAGACAGGATTACTGGGAAGCTAGGTGTACAGCAAAAAGAGAGGTGGCAAAGGAAAAGGCTTACAGTGAGCTGTATGTGAGGCTGGACACCAAAGAAGGAGAAAAGGACTTGTATCAATTGGCTAGGCAGAGAGATCAAGCTGAAAAGGATGTACTGATAAAGGATAGAGGTTGAAATGTACTAACAAGTGAAGAGAGTTTTTTGAAGATAGAAGGAATACTTTGAGGAGTTCATGAATGTAGAAAATGAGAGAGAATGGAGGACAAATGGAGGCCACTTAGTTAATCAGGAAGTGCAGAGGTTGAGTAAGGAGGAAGTGAGGGCAGCTATGAAGAGGATGAAGAGTGGAAAGGTGGTTGGTCTGCATGACATACCTGTGGAGGTATGGAGATGTCTAGGAGAAATGTTGATGGAGAAGTATAGAGAAGGTGAGAAGGAGTTGTGCTGTGTTTTTTGTGGATCTAGAGAAAGGTATATAATAGGGTGCCAAGAGAGGAACTGTGGTACTGCATGAGGAAATCAGGAGTGGCAAAAAAGTATATGAGGACAGTGAGACAGCGTTTTTTTGAGCGTTTCTCTTTCTTGAGCGTTTCTCTTTCTCTCACCTCTTTTCACTCACCTTGTGTTTTTACACCTCTCTGCATTTAATGAGTTATTATTAATCTCTGGTTCAGTTTCACAGCATGTCTTTGTCTTTCTCCCTTCACCCCCAACCGGTCGCGGCAGATGGCTGCCCGTCCCTCAGCCTGGTTCTGCCGGAGGTTTCTTCCTGTTAAAAGGGAGTTTTTCCTTCCCACTGTTGCCAAGTGCTTGCTCATAGGGGGTCGTTTGATTGTTGGGGTTTTTCTCTGTATTATTGTAGGGTCTTTACCTTACAATATAAAGCGCCTTGAGGCGACTTTTGTTGTGATTTGGTGCTATATAAATAAAATTGAATTGAGTTGAATTGAATTGAGACAGTGGTGAGGTGTTTTCCCTTCAGCAGATAGATGTTTTATATATGTAGTAGTTGGTGTCACCTGGTGACCTAATAATTTGAATGAGATATTCTCTGAATGGATGATTAGAACTGAAACAATTTCATATAAGGTTCCTGCCTGAAGTGGATTCTCCCACATCTCAGCGTATCTAAACCAATCTAAACTGTCTGTGTTGTTACTGTCAGCATACACTATAGGAAAAAAAAGGGAAAAATATTTTCAAAGTCCCCAGGACAGCAATAGGAGCTAAAAAAATTTCAACAGCTCACTTGTTCAATCTCAGGTTTTCAGAAGATATCAGCTTACATTCAGTATTTTCTAAATTTAATTATTTTCTTATTTGTCAGCTTCTTTCTAATGTAGATTTAAAATACATTCAGCTAATTTCCAACCTTGACACTTTCAGTATTCCATTTCATTATATCCATTGTTCCTACAGCTTTCTGCATTATCTTTCTGCTCGATTTTAGGTTAAAGATATATGCTACTATGCTTTGCTAGAGGCTGTTGTATTTGACAGTGCAATGTCTGTGAGGGATTTTTTTGTTTGTTTGTTGGTTTTATTTTTGGATTTAAAATCAAACATCAACGATTCTACTTCTTTTACTTCAGCTTTCAACAGTTTTGTAGTTTGGCTTTTGGGGGAGCAATTCAGTGCATTTCAGTTGCTTCAGTAAGTTTCTTAAAGACTTCAAATCATTCAGTTTCCAACAATCACACTGGATTTTTTTCAGGAAATGCATTCTCTAGTTAATATTATTATTTTTATTATTATCATGATTATTATTATTATTATTACTGTCCTTCTTCTGCCTAAAATTTTGATGTGTATCTTGTCTCACAGTTTTAAGAAAACCTCAGTTATATCAGGACGTGCGGTGTGGCTTGATTGGGAATAGTGTGCAATGGCTGTTGGTAGCAATTAGTCAGGTTTTTATGAATTTGACAAAAACATACAAATTTTTTGCCCACTCATTTTAATGGGAGAATGTCACAAAAAGTTTACAAACCCAGGCCATTTTGGAGCTCTACCTCTCTACCTCGGGTCACAAAGCTTTGGACTTTTATTGACTAAATCTATGTTTTGATATATTTTACATTTTTTTCACAAGAGCAGTGTAAGTTTTATATATTTTTTTACCTGGAATTTTCACCCACTGTAAATTTTGAGCCTGGAAAACAGTCGGAAAAAATAGCTTTCTGCTTTTTCCATGCCCAAACCTGTTGTTCACTTATATAATCTATATCTTAAAATGAAGGCATTTTGTCCTCTTTCATCCAGTATCTGTCTCATTGTGATAGGACTTACGGTCTTCTCATGAATCCCATCAAAGCACAGCCTCTTCCAACCACTTCACTCATAGAGGAATTATAAAATGAATCTCAAATTTTGGAAAATCAGAAGCACAGGGTTCCTTTATAATATGATGTTGTGAAAAATGATTATTTTGTATTTTTGAGTATTTTGGTTGCTGCCACTCACAGTGAAAGAATTTTTTCACTTGGTAAGCCTTTGTTCAAGACCAAATTTCCAGTCTGCCCCTCTTTCTGTGTGTCTCTCTCTGACTCAGACTTATTATTATTTTCCTCTTTCCGCCTAAAATTTTGATGCATAACTTGTCTTGCAGCTTTGACACAACCCCCACAAAAGTTATATCAGGATGTGCAGCTCGATTAGGAATTTTGGTAGACCAGGAGAGGCTCCAAGAGTGTATCAACAACTCATCCAGGAGGTCACAAAAGAACCCAGAACAACATCTAAAGAACTGTAGGCCTCACTTGTCTCAGTTAAGGTCAGAGTTCATGATTCAACAATAAGAAAGAGACTGGGCAAAAATGGCATCCATGGGAGAGTTCCAAGGAGAAAACCACTGCTGACCAAAAAGAACACAAAGGCTCGTCTCACATTTGCCAAAAAACATCTTGACGATCCCCAAGACTTTTGGGAAAATATTCTGTGGACTGACGAGACAAAAGCTGAACTTTTTGGAAGGTTTGAGTCCCGTTACATCTGGTATCAA
>VUQS01074166.1:14871-31256 GCA_015108495.1 Heterochromis multidens | reverse complement strand
CTCGATGCCCAGACGTCTTCAGACTGTTTTTGAAAGAAGAGGAGATGCTACACCATGTTAAACATGAGACCTGTAGTAAGAATCACATTTGAAATGAGCTTATTTTGTGCATAAAATTGTAAAATTTCTCAGTTTAAACCTTTGTCATGTTATCTATGTTCTGTTGTGAATTAAATATTGGCTCATGTGATTTAGAAGTCCTTTGGTTTTCATTTTGTTCTAATTTAAAGAACGTCCGGAACTTTTCCAGAATTCGGGTTGTACTTATTTGATCATTTTAAATAATTAGGTTGTTATACAATTATCAGCCCATGTGATAAAAGCGAGACAGTGTAGTTCTGTTTCGAGCAACGTTGCATACTGACTTGGATAAAGTAAGCAAAGGGCCATCTTTTCTTATCTGTGCATTTAGCTTTAGATGACATTAGGTTTGTTAGTTCCCTTTTGTGTTCACATTCTGTTCCTTCAGTCTTGTCTCTGTGTTTGTCCTTTTGTCTTTTGGTGTGAAGTCACTCTTGTTTCTCTGTTCTGTTGTGGCTCTCTTCCTGTTTTATTTGGGCAATTGTTTTCCTCTGTGTGTTGTGTTAGGTTTTACTTCTTTTGTCTCATTTTCTCAATTAGTTTCAGCTGTCCTCCCAGGTGTTCTCACCTGTTACCTCTCCCATGTTATCTGGTGTGTGTATATATTGTCTGAGTCTCCCCTTTTCCTTTGTCATGTCGTCCCTCATGGTTGTGCATTTCCTTTCCCCGTGGTTTCCTAAGTTTCCTGGTGTTTAGATTCCCTGCTCCTGCCCTGCAAATGTTTGGACTTTTTGTACTCATGTGAACTATCAGCATTAAAGCTACATTTTGAGTTACTCCTTGCTTCCTGAAGACTCCTGCATTTGAGTCCACAGTCTCCACACAGCATTCTGTGACACTTACTGCAATCCATCAGCTCAAGATTCTTTAGCATAATGCTGCGTCTTATTGATTTTGGGGGTTGACTTGTTTTCCTTTTTTGGATTTTGCAGGCTGGATTGAGATGATATTGTGAAGAGCAGTATTCTTCCGATGTGTGGTGTATATCTACTGATGCAGTCTGTGTTTTGGGTGACATAACATTTTATTAAAACATTTCACCAGCCACATATAAATTTCTGTTATATTACATTATTATGTACACACAACAACATATAAATTACACACTGAACACTCACAGACTGTACTTTCTAGGAAAACAGATTTAATTAGCAGTGCTAAGTGGATAGTGGCTGATGTTTGTCAGACTGCTGTGGGCTTTCTCATTTAATTCAAGCTCTGTCAGTTCTCCATGCTTAGCTGTTTTCTTTGTAAAAACAAAACAAAACATTCTCGCCAAACTCGCCTGTTGATGAAATGCATAATAATCAATAACAGTGCAAATGACTGACACTTAAACATTTACTCAGTTAAATATTACGTTCACATTTCAGATGCTTAGTTTTGGAAGGGACTGGCATTTATATTGGGCTTTTCTAGTTTACTGACCACTCAAAGTGCTTTAGGCTACAAGCCGTGGTTACCCATACATTCATCCATCTGCCCAACTTATATCGCAAGGGTGTTGGAGTCTATCCCAGGTGTCATATGAACATCCTGGAAAGGTTGTGAGTCCTTCAGAGCTAACACGGAGAGACAGAGAACTGCAGACTCCCTCATCCACATTTATGGCCAATTTAAAATCACCAATTAAACTGAAATTCATGAAGAAAGCTGCAGTACCCTGCAGGACTACAGGGAGAACATGCAAACTGTCATGGTCCCTGGTCCAGTTCCAGGGTTTTTGAATTGCTTTTGAGCTTTAAAGGGTTTTCCATTTGTTTTCACTGTTGTTCAAGTGCTTTAGGTTACTGATTATTGGTGGAGGTTTTGATTTCATTGTCTTATAGTTTCCTATTCGTTCCTTCCTCTGTTTTTTTTATCACAGCTTTGGCCTGGTTTCCTGTGAAATCAAGAAGAAAACACATGACAATCATGCCTGTTTGTCTTTTGTGTTTTATTTTGATAGCTACTTTCTTTTTGTGTCTTGTTTTGAGTTTCACTTCCTGCCAGTTCATTGTTTTGATTATGTTGAGTTGTACCCAGTTCCTGACCTGTCTCCATTTCCCTAAATCACTGTTATGTCTCTAAATAGTCTTGTTTTCCCTTTGTCCTTTATTGTAGTGTATGTTCATCTTACCCTGCATGCCCTCTGTGTCCCGGGTTTTCTGCAAGCTTTTGGATTTATATTTATACTCGTTGTGCTTAGTTATTGTGGACTTTACCTTTCAACCTAATAAAAGTTTGTCTTATGTTTATCTGCTTGCTTTGAGTTCCGCATTCTGGTCCACTTTTGAACTAAAACGTAACACAAACTTGTCACAAAAAGGCCCCAGCCAACCAGGACATTTTAACTGAGAACCATCAGGCCTGACGTATGTTGAATGGCACAATGAGAATTCATAAAATGGGGATCATTGCAATAGTTTGCATACCATAAGCACTACTTTTTCATTTCACTGTGATTTTTCTTTTAAGGTACTATATACTGTATTTCATGTAATGTATATTCACACCCACCATTCTCACATGAGCATTGCGGTGTGTTAGCTGTGTGTTTCAGCTTCAGATCTTGAGCTTGGGAGCTTTGGCTTTCACAGATTAACAGCCATCACCTCAGGTCCCATTCACAGCAATGATGATCTCTGCTTAAGACTTCAGTAGACATTTATCTCTTCCACATTCAGCACACACACATGCACCTGATACCAGGAAGATTTGTTTGTGTGGGTGAGAATATCTTCTCATAAACTGACTGGTAACCATGTCTGGCAGTGCATTCATGCTGCATGCACATACTGTATGCATGGCATGTGTGTGTTTGTGTGTGTATGTGCCAGGATGTAATGACTTTGACTGCATTTTCCACATAGCAGATAAGGATCAGAGGCTGCCTGATAGTAGGAATTAGGAGCAGGGATCCCATTGATCTCTAATGGACCGCTACAAGCAGTCTGAGAGCCCATCACTGTATCCAAGGAAACACGACCCCACGCATACACACGCTGACACATGAACGCACAGACTTGCACAAAGAAAATAAGATAGACACACTCGCTTGTGTTATGAATGCAAGAAATGTTTCTGCTGGTATTAGGTTACATGGCCAAAACACCCCCAGAATCAATGATGAAGGCTTAATTACGTGAGAGACGAGACTGTGTGCGTGTGTGTGTGTGTGTGTGTGTGTGTGTGTGTGTGTGTGTGTGTGTGCATGCACATGTTTTTCTGCATGTCTGTATATGTGCTCAAGTACCAATATTTTTTGCTGCAGACAAAGGACATCTGAGCGGAAGCTAGTATTTCAAGGCTGAAAGTTTAAGTGAAAGTGGAAGGTCAGTGGACCATATTGCCTGGTTGTCCCAATCCTTAGCTTTAAGACAGAGGACACAAAATCAAATTACCCTTTCTCTTTCATGTACACACACAGACAGCCATGCGCAAACTCAGGGTAAAGAGACAGTGAAAGATGGCCTCTCAAACTTCTTGATATTGTGTCTCTTGTCTCTCATCACAGATGAAATGAATGTATCCCTCCTGCTTTTCTCCTCCTTGCTGCTCCTTGCTTTCTCTTGTTTTCTGCCCTACTGGGCACATCTATTACCCTCTGATGAATGACACTGGGAATCCTATCTGTGCTTACTACTTTCACTGTACGGTGTCAGCAATTCATCCTGCATCTGAACCTCAGGGTTGCGTGATCTGCTTCAATAGGGGCCTGTTAATCTCTGCAGGACCAATTATAAAAGCATTATTGGAGAGGCCTTTCACGGGAAGGTTATATTCAGTGTCCAGGCATTCTGCATGGTTTCAATGGGAACTCCAAGTGCAATTTGAAATGATGAGCACTTTTTCATGAGGTTAATGTAGAAAAAGTGGCTTTCAATTTTAGGTGTAATTGGATTTTCATTTTTATCTTGTTATCTCCCTGAGATTGGGTTGTCTAGAAAGAAAGATCATAGAACAAATACACAAATAACTTAAAGGAAAAGTAGATTTTGGAGGAAATTGACTTATCTTTCTTATTTCATATTTATCTTATTCTATGCTGCAAGTTAGATGAGAGAATTGACACAGCTCTGATTTGCATTTAATGAGGCAGCAGCCTTAGAAGAGCTAACCTGCCTCTGCCCAGAGGTAGCTAAATCCAGGTGCCATCACCTCTTAAGCTTACACATTAGCACATTATATCATGTCTGTTTATCCTTTGCAAAACCAAAGTGTCCAAGTGGCAAGCAGCCTTTTTCCTTGGTTTCTATAGCTGCATATTTATGGGCTGCAAACAGTTTGTTTTCTCATTGTAAACTGTCACAAAAGAGAACAAATTTAAAAACAACCTTGGACTGTGAGAAAATGGATATTAATTTAGACCATATGATCAAGTTGATTGCTCAAAACTATAAAAGTCAGTTAATATGAAAACAATTGTCAGATGCAGCTTTAAGTGACACTTCTTTATTTCTATGAACAAGTTCCAAGACTTCATTTTTTATATCACAGTTACAAAATTTTGTTGTGAGACTCAAGATGGTTTAACTTGAAGAAAAGAATTTTACTGGCTGACAAATCAACTCACTGGTTTCTCATTTGAAATTTTAACATCCATGTATATTACCCTGGCACAATATAATAGCTATTGAGACCAATGGTCAAGGCTCAAAGCTACTGACTGATCCAAGTGGATTCCCAGCTGAGCCACTAAGTGGCACTTTTGAATTCTAACTTTCACTTCTCCTCCACTTCCCTCTTAAATTACATTGACATGACATTGTGATAACCCGATACTACAATAGAAAAGGCTAATTATGAGTGTTTAAGCTCCTTTTGTAATTAACTTGGAGTTTCTTATATTTCATCCTCAGTGGGGTTTTTTTTTCTTTCTCCAGTGACACACGTGGCAACAGCTGATCCCAGATGAACTTACAGTGAGATGATTTTCAAAGGCTGCTTTCAAGTTTGGATATCATAGCCTCTCTTTTGCATTGAGGCTTATTTAACTGCTGAAACTTTGTGTCAAAATGGTTCTGATGAAAGAATAAAAGGATACTGACAGTTTATTACAACCTGAGTCTTACTTGTACAGTTGTGGTCATCATTACTCTTGAATAGCTTACCTGGGAACATTGTAACAAAATATTCTGATGGGGCAAAAATAGTGAAAACTCATTTTGAAACAGATAACAAAGCCACATTGTGATATTATCCTTCAGCATTATTGTTAATTGATGACTTATCAACCCTTCAATGCTGTTTCTGGATCAGAGCCTCTAGCACACTGGTCACACAGGTGACTCCCTGGCAACCACAGGTCACTAGGGAAAAATATGTATTCCCTAACCGCTTGGTGAATGGTTGGTTGCTGGCTGTGAGTAGGTGAAAGGTCGCAAAGAGGGTGCTACACTGATTGCTTTGGTCACTAACAGATTGTCGCAGCTGCAAATAGTTTGTATGGAAGACACCGATGCTCATAGCCAGATAGTTAACCCTTCAGAAAAGAAACTCTGGCCAGCAAGAATTTCAGTGTAGAAGTTATTGCTGACACACTAACACAGTTACTGGCTAACTGGTGCACATATTGGAGTTGTGAATATTTAATATACAGTACTGTGCAAAAGTATTGTATCACTCCTCAATTTCTTTATATTTTGCTAGGAAAATTGGAAATGGGTGCACCAAATTACTGGCATGCAAAGGTAATTGGGAATACAGTATATAAGGCAAAGACAGAGTTTGTACAATTCTAACAAACTTGAAAGTCAATATTTGGTATGACCACCTCTGTTCTTCAACACAAAATAAACTTAGGCAAACTTGCTGGTAATTTCTTTAAGTACTCTTTAGGAATAGTTCTCCAGGCTTCTTGAAGGACATTCAAAGCTGTTCTTTGGATGTTTCTGCCTTTTGTTCTGTTCTCTGTCAAGATGATCCCACACTGCTTCAATAATGTTGAGGTCCAGGCTCTGGGGAGGCCAATTCATGACTGATAGTGTTCTACTGTCTTTCCAGGTATGCTTTCATGCATTGGCATGGGTCATGCTAAAAATGAAGCCAGACACTCAGTACGTCAGACACTTTCCAACAACACTGGCTGAAATGCAGCCCCAAACCATGACAGAGCCTCCACCGTGTTTTACAGATGGCTGTAGACACTCGCTGTTGTACCTCTCTCCTGACTTCCTCCAAAGATATTGACAATCATTTGAATCAAACATTTCAACTCTGGATTTGAATAGTTTTTTAGGCCTGCCACTTCTTCTTTTGTCCTCCACTCCAGTTTCGTCAAATTTTTTTAAGGACACATTACACACCATGCTGAGATATGTTGAGATATATACATTTTCAGCCAGTAGCTCTTTGGGAGTCATCCTTGTTGATACAAAAATACAATTTTTATGTAATTCAAATTGTTATCTCTGGCAATTTTTGTATTTTTAACTAAAGAAATTAGAACAAATTATGTGTTTTTACAACAGGCTGCTGGTAACAAAGGGCCTAGAGATACCATTTAAAATTGTGTAGACACAAGGTGCTTTTTTTTGCTTGAATGAAGCCAAAGAAAAACTTTGAAAGACCTTCAGAAAGCCTGGAGAACTCAAGACCACTTTAAAAATTAAAAGAAAATCTGGCTCCTTGTAAGCAAAATATAAAGAAAGGAGGAGTAGCTTGAGACTTTTGCACAGAACTGTACAACCATCAAGTGCCGAGAAGCTACGCCCATTTAAAAGCTGCTCAGGTTGTTTTTTCTGCATAAGAGGAGCACCAAAAAATGGGGTTTCCTTTAAGTCAGATTTAACAGAACTTTGGTCAGTACAGGGTTATCATAACTGACAGAATTAATGTTCAGAACTATAAAAATCACTCCCAAGTCCCACTGAATCATAATTACTTTTCGTGAGTATGATTTTCATGGCATAGCTTTGTTTAATTACCTTGGGTGCAGAGCAGCGCAAAGGCAAACCATTACCTGTATATATGCTCATATATATTTTACCTCTACAAGCTTTATGGCTAACTTGAGTAAGTTCCCATTCCCTGTACTTCTCTGTGATATTACTTATTATTATTACGCTGGGATTCATATAACAAATTATTCTAATTAAGTCTCAGTTATATTCTTCACTTATTGTACATCACTAAACTTCAAGATGACTATGACTGTACTGCACTTTGATTGTTATCACTTCCCATTCATCTATGTCCTGATCTATGCTTCACTCACCCTTTCTTTCACTTTCAGTCTTTTGCCACCAATTTTTCTCTGCGAATGCTGGCTTAATTGAATGCAGCAGTTGTCTCCTTTTAATTTCAGAGCTTGCTAATGTCATTAATAATGTATGGATATTCTAATTAGAATCTGCCCCAGTCGCTTTACAGTGTAAACACTATTGATCATCTGTTAATTAAGTTTTAAATATCATTGACGGGACATGGAATCAGAAGCAGATATGAACATTCTCATCAGGCCTTCCCTATGCAAGTGTTAAATGCTCAAACTCTTACACTAATTAAAAAATACTGCTGATCTGCTGTCTCAGTTCATTTTAGCCTAAGAGTGGTGCTCTCACTGCCACTAATGTCACTAAACACACACACACATATACAGTATATACAAACATTCATTTAATCACACAACAACTTGCACTTAATACAGAGTGCATAACAAAAACTGTGCTTGTCATTTAGTCAGCTGTAGATGCATGCCACCACCCTATAATTTCTATGATGAAACAGATCTAAGAGAATTTACAAACGAAGCCAGGAGACATATGAAGACGATCTTGCTGCTCTGCACAACAGCTGGTCTTCTAACGCTGAAGGATTAGTCCCTGATGCTACAAGAAAGTCAGTGCTACACTCTAAGATCCATCTTACAACACACAAACCTATCAAAGACGCACACACACAGGGTTGCAAACATAAATAAACACAGAAAACGCATGGAAACAGGTGTATGTGTGTGCATAAACAAAATAAAAAATGATCACACATATGTATAAATATACAATGACACAGTGAGCCACACTAAGTGCTGCCAGTTAGAGCCACAAACAGCTAAGAGGGAATCAGCTTTGGTGGGATCGGGGGCAGAGCCCACTGCATACCAAACAGGCAGGTACAGATGGCAACCTTAGGGCTAAACATACCCCAAGGGCCTGTATAAAAGTGTGTGTGTGTGCATGTGTGTGTGTGTGTGTGCGTGAGAGGTGGAGCAGCATGTGGTGAAAAACAGGAAAAGGTCAAGTGCTTGTCCAACTGCTGTCAGCCACTCCCTCCTCCCCATCTGTATCTTCATTCTTCTCTCCATTCTTGCCTACAGCTCACACTTTCTCTCTATTGAGGCCTTCTAGAGGGTCTTACAGAAATCGAACAGACATACAAAAACACGTGGATGCCTCCCATTGTAGCTTACAATGACACATAATTGACAAAATATAATCTCCATGACCACCATTGTAGTAGGTGTAGGCAACTACCTTACAGTGTCTGGGGTGCAACTCCACATTTAAGCCAGTATAAGAACATGCAAACTCTACACAGAAGGACCTGCTGTGCACTGAGCCATTTTTGTGGCTTGTAGTCATTCAAGGTGACCAGTTTGGAAAAGTTAATTACGCATGAACTGGTTAAATTAGTAAGTTAAAAGCCCTCAAAAGACATTCATTTTTTTCTGGCTAAAAGCCACAGTTCAGCAGTCTCTTTTTTGAATTGGCAAAAATAATCCATCCGTACAGCTTAACCACATATCCAGTTCAGTGTCGTGGAGGGGCTGGAGCCAGTCTCTGCTGTCATGGGGCAAGAGGTGTGGTACACCCTGAACAGGTCACCAGTCCATCATGGGGCTAACACAGACACAGATGGCCATTCACAGCTACAGCCCATTTATAATCAACAATTAACCTAACATGCTTGTCTTTGGGAGGAAGTTGAAGTATCTGCAGAGGACCCACGCAGGCATATGGAGAACATGCAAATTCTACTTAGAAAAGCCCAGCTGGCTGGCAGGTTCAAACACATGATCTTCTTGCTGTGAGGTGACAACACTAACCACGGCACCACCTGGCAAAAATAATCAAAATCACCTTTGTGGGTTTGTCTTAGGAGAGTATATGTAGCTCTTGAGAAAGCCTGAAACTTCCAAAATTCCTCCAAGGTAGGCAACACATTTTCTGTATAAACAAAGTGTTTGGAAACATTAATGGCAGAAATCTGACACTGGACAATGATCACTTTTGATAGAACACCTAAGAATACAAAGCATGTAGTTGCAAATTAATTTGGAGTGAGACTAAAGCAGAGACATAATTTCAAATTTTAAGCAAAAACTATACCAAACCGAGCTACACCTTTACAGCTGGAGCACTGCTACATTGTTTGTAGGTGTTAACAAATTTGGTCTCTTAGTGAAATTTGTTTTTTGTATGCAAGGAGAAAATTGCGTCTGAACATGCAGTGAAGCTATCCAAACTGTTGTGTGGCATAGGCTGTGTAACTGGTCTCTCACCTATGGGAACAGTGGAGCATCTGCTAGATATCATTTGTTACAACAACAGCTCCCTCTCATATGTGGATAAGTGCTTCCAAACACTCTGTTGGACTATCCATTGTGTTGCACTGGAATCCAGCACAGCCCAAATGTTGCCTCTTTACTTGATTCACAGCTGACTTCTGTAAGTGTTTCATTCTTTATCCTCCATAAAAGGAAGATTAGCTTCCACACAGATATTTTTTCATATCTGTTTCATGACAGCATGTTTCCTCTCAAGGTTGCATCTGAGGGAAGTGAAGTTCAGAACCTGTTTTTAGTTGCCAGGGAGACAAGCCTTGGCGAGGTGAATGGAAACAGTCTGTGCTATGTACTGTACAGCAACTGTCTGATTCAGTTCACAGTGAGGTGCTTTTGATGGAGGCTGTTTCATTATTGTCTCTTGTCTGCTGGAATCCTGTACAGCACAAATGTTCACCTTTTTCTCTGCAGACAATTCTCACCTGAGACAGTGGAAGATGAAGCACAGAACAGATATAGGGCCTGTAACTGAGTTAATTTTTTTATTTATTTAATGAAAGATATTGTAGCAGGGCAAAGCCATGGCAGTCTCCTTCTTCAGCTGTTAAAGTGTTCAGCTTCTCAGTAAGAGGATGGATCCAACTGCTTGTTTACAAAGCTCTGGCGGTTGTAGGAGAATGACGGGCTTTGTTCCGCACTTGCAAACCCCTGCTGATGTATTATGTACATTTTGTAATACAAGGCAGTTAAATGTCACTGATTATTCCTGTAAGAAAGCTGCAGCCTTGGGCACTGAAGACATCAAAGGAGTCAGAACAAGACAGTGATCTGTTGCAGTTGTTATCTGTGGACCACACAGACACTTCAGACCCCAAGTTCTAATCAAGTTTTTCACCACAAAACTCTGCCAAATAACAAACTTTCTGTATGCAGGATGTTGGCTCTGGTTGAAGTGAAAACTGTGACCACACTTCTTGGTTTTACTCTCTTCTTTTAACAGTCACTATGCAGATACTCTAGGTCCAGAACTTTTTGGACAATGACAAATTTTGCTTCTGTACACCACAGCAGTGAATTTTAAATCAAACAATCAAGATGGAATTGTAGTGCAGACTTTGAACTTTATTTCAAGGAGTCTAACAAAAGTTGTGCATTAAGTGTTTAGGAATTACAGTCATTTTTATACATACCTCCATTTTCAGCAGCTCAAATATAATTAGACAATTGACTGACAAGCAAGTTCATGTCCAGGTGAGGCCTGTTCCCTCACTATTTCCTAACAAATTAAGCAGATAAAACATCTGGAATTGATTCAAAGTGTTGAACTTGTAGTTGGTAGGTTTTAACTGGAACTCTCAATTTGAGAGATGCTGATACAAGGGAAGGAGGCCATCATTAGGCTGAAAACCCCAAATAAGAGATAGCAAGAACAAGAGAGATAGCAACAACTTTAGAATTTGGTACAATCTGGTACATTCATCAGAAGGAAATCTCTGACCAGCTCAGCAATAATAAGCCCAAACGACCAACGAAGACAACTAATGTGTATATTGACAGAATTACTTCCATGGTTAAGAAAAACAACTTCACAACATCTAGCCAGGTCAAGAACACCCTTGAGGAGGTTGGCGTGTCATTATCAATGTCTGCATTCAAGAGACGCTTTCATGAATGGAAATACAAGAGCAGGAAGGTCTGATTAGACTTTTCCAGGAAACATTTCAAGGAGCCTGCACAATTCAATTCTGGAATAAATTCTTTAGATAGATGAAACCAAGATTAACTCATATCAGAAAAACATGGAGAAGAGGAGAAACCGCTCATGATCTGAAGCATTACACATTATCTGTCAAACATGGTGGAGTCAGTGTTACAGCGTGTGCATGTGTGGCTACCAGTGGAAACTGGGCCACAAGTGTCTATTGATGATGTGACTGCTGATAGAAGTAGCAGTAGATGAATTGGGAAGTGTACAGGGCTATACTCTTTGCTCAGATTCAGTCAAATGCTACAAAACTGATTGGACATTGCTGCAGGAGCATACTGCAAAAGCAATCCAAGACTTTCCCAAAGCAAAGAAGTGGGATATTCTTCAATGGACAAGTCAGTCACCTTAATTCCATAGAGCATGCTGTTCAGTTACTGAAGACAAAACTAAAGGCAGAGAGACCCACAAACAAGCAGCAACTGAAAGTGGCTGGAGTAAAGCCCTGGCAGAGCATCTCAAGGGAGGAAACACAGCATGTAGTGATGTCCACGGGTTCTAGAAAAGGCTGCAAAGGATTTTCATTCAAGTATTAAAAACAATTTTAATTTTAAAATTATCTTAAAAACTTTTGAGCCCCTGAAAATTCCTAAACTGTTAATGCAATACTTTTGTTAAACTGCTTGAATTAAAGCTGAAAGTTGTCACTCCAATCACAACTTAACTATTTGATTTAAAATCCACTGTGTTGCTGTACAGAGGCAAAAATTGTCATTGTTTAGATACTATCTAACTGCATATCAAACATGAAAGGCTTTGCAATGTTTAGCTGTTTGCTCTGCAGTTTTACTGTTTTAGTGGGATCTCCCTGCAGGAGATACAGCAGGAGACACAGCAGGAGACAGACACAGATAGCCTGGACATATATGGAGTATTTAGCAGCTAAACAAACGCATTGCAGCAGATCCAGACACTGCATCTTTGTTCAGGTATTTTTCCCAGTACCTAATACCCACCTTACCCACTATGCAATGCAACTGGCCACCAGCAGTCTGGAGATTTTAGTTTGTAGCTGCTCATATAGACTAAATATGTTATCAGCTGAGATAATTTTGCAGGTTCTTGCAGTTCCCTTAGGAGTTACAAAGGGCTTTACAACTCTACATATGAAGCAATACTCTCCAATAACCATTAATGGAATCAGCTCACTTTGAAAAGTGATGATATTAATTAAATGATTAAGATTATTTTATGGATCATTATGAAACTATACAGAGTTGATAGTGATTTCTCATGTATAGTATGTGTGTGTGTGAGTCTGTGTCTGTCTGTGTAATTGCACACCTGAGGGACAAAAAGATAAGATAAAATCTCTCAACCATTTAAAAATGCTCCACAAGGAATCACTAGGACTGAAGATGATCATCAATGAAAGGATGCTTGGGTTGCCACATTGCAATGATTAATAAAAATAATTAAAATAGGTCACATGTAATAAAATCAATCATTGGATATTGTTAATGTTACCTGTATATTTCCTACTATTACAAGTCAAAATGCAGCCTGGTCTCATGGCAGTTCCTGAAATAGTGACAAAATCATGATCATGTCGTTTTTTTTTGTGTACAAGGACAGGAATTTCCTTTTTTGAGGCAGTCTGCATGACTTTGAAACTAATGTAGCTTTTTCACTGAACCACACACTCTCTACTGACAGGATTGGTCTGCCAGGAAAATTGGCCAACAGAGCTTTCGAAGTGTGGTAAAGTTATGTGGTAACTTTAGTAATTTAACCAAAATCACATTCTTTTCCTTGCCTTAGCAAGTAGGTGTGCTGCCTTAATCTAACCAAAGTAAAAACAAAAGTAAAGACAGAGTGAAAATGAAATTTAAGTGTAAAAACAAAAAAGTGGTCATATGTAGGATTCAAATTGTAGTCTGTTAGATTTAGGGCATGTAACTTACATTTAAAAAAACTGATTATTTCTGCCTGTGGAAAAGGAGTATTACAGATTATAAAGCCTAAAGCAAAATGTTAAAAGTATGTGGTAGTTATTATAGGGTTTTTTTTTGCTTTTTCTCTTTGCAACACAGACATGCTAAATGAAAGTAAATTTCACTCTGTGATAGACCTTTATCTCAGCATGCATTTTGGCTGTCATGGCAGGAAAAACACTGGTGTTAGTTTGACACTAAAAATGGCTTCATTCCATTCACTTGTCTTGGTTCCAGTATTGTTCATGTTGGCTCACTGCAGCGGCTAACTGGGACACTCGATGGAGTGTTAACAAAATTAGCTTCACGTCTATCAGGAATATCACCCTGTGTTGTCGCCATCTGAGTGCATTTCTCCCTGCTTTTTCTATTTCTTTTTTTCTAAATGCAGCATCTGCTTAACCTGACAGATTGAAACTTTGCTCATCCCTGAGTCTGGCCTGTCTGTTGACAAAATCAATAATGGTGAAGGGAGGGAAAGAAACATTATATTGCCAGTTGAAGCATAAGTGAAGAGATAACAACTTTTTCTTCCCTCACAGTTTTCCATGATGGCTTTTTGGACTCAGGTGTGAGTGTCTTATTGATTGGTGATGTCATTTAAGCACTGCTGCTTTTCCCTTCGGGCTTGTTTTATTCGTTATATATCTCCAGTCCCAAGATGATGCTTTTGTTTTATCAGACAGGTGTGTGTAAAATACTTTTTATTTTGCCTTTTTATGAGTGGCAGTGATTTTCTGTCTTATAGCTTCACATTCTTCTTCATGAGCTGGGTGATTTCTGGTTACATTTTGTCTCCTACGTTCCTGTGTTGGGCTTATTTAAATGTGTACCCTTATATTCTTAAACATAAAATAAGTAACACTTAAAACACCTTTATTCTCACAGTATAGTCATGTTTAAGCTCGACCTGGAGGTAAACAGATTTCACAGAAACAGTGGCTCTTTTCTAGTGGTTAGAGTGGAATATTTCACCACTGATGTTCTACCAATAGGTAACCGAAAGAGTGTCAACATATAAAAAGACATTTTTGAGCCCACAGTATTTGTCAAATAAGCAACACATAATTTTAAAAAAAGAAAAAAGAAATTCATAAATCCAAAAAGCTTCCCTTTGGTTAAGTCTCCTTTGTCTGTCACCTCTTTGTATGGAAAGAGGAATGTGGATGATTTCAAAGGCTTGTAATGTGGACAGGTTATTATTATGGAGGTCCAGTTAGTGTCTAGCCATAGACTCATTAAAGTGACCTTATTTATGTTCTGCTAACCTACCCTGCAAATATCTTTTTTGTTCTTCCAGTGAATTAAGAACTTTGCAGCTTGGCACTTCAGCCTATAGAGTGAAATGATTAATAGTGAACTCGTTTTGAGAAGAGAAATCAACAAATGTCTTGGTCTGCACTACATCTGTGTAGTGATTGCAATGATTACTCTTGGAGGACCCCCTAGGTTTTAGACCCAACCATGTTTATTGGGTAAAGACTGCAGGATGCCAGTTTGTCTTGTAGACTGGGAGACCTCCAAATGCTGATTAATGGTGTTTCAGGGGAATATAACACCCACATTTCTATTAATTATGACTTTGGTTAATCAAGTGTGGGTATTTCTACTGTTCTGCCCCCTATGTAAATGACAGTGGGTGAAAAAATAAAAACACATTCGAATTTAATGAACTGCACCCATGTTGCTTCATTTTAAATAAGAGTAAGCATTAATTCTGGTTTAGGGATAATTCTGGTTTAATTCAACTTGTATTTCCTATTAACGTGGCTATTGTGGCTCTTTGTGTCTGGCCAAAAGTAAACATAGAAATGGATGAATACTTGCTCGTCTGTAAGCCAAAGCTGTTGGCATTCCAGGCAACTTATTTCTGTGTTTACTTTTGGTAAGACTTTTTTTTTTTTTTTAATTTAACCTCATATGATCTGTAATTGAATTTATGGTGCTTTATGATGGCATGATTGTTGTGTAAGTTCTAATCATTTGTGATCAGTGGAATCTTGATTTATGTTAGACCGGCGAACATGAATATTTAAGTGATTTATGTTTCAAATAAAGCTACTTTCAGCTTCTCCCTTATTCACAAGGGGTTGCCACAGCGGGTAGCTCTACATGTTTGATTTGGCAAATTATTTTTTACAGATGAGGACAGAATTATTAGCCCCCCTGAAGGGTTTTCCAAGTGCTGGTAAACAGAGCAAGGAATTTTCTAACAGCTTTTTCAAACATACTAGTTTTATTTTGGATGCTTACATTATTATTACTTTGCACACAGAAACAAAATTATTTCACAAAAATCAAAAAACTACCAGGGTCAAAATTATTAGCCCCCTGGTGCTAATAGTCAGTTGTGTTTCCTTTTTGTTGGAAAACAGCCTGCAGTCGTTTGTTGTAGTTTTCAACAAGTCTCACACACGTCTCCTGAGCAATCCCAGCCCATTCTTCTCTGGCTAATCTGTCAAGCTCCTCCAGATTTGATGGTCTTCTGGTATGGACCTTGGTCTTCAGTTCACCCCACAGATTTTAAATGGGATTATCAAGTCAGGGCTTTGTGCAGGCCAGTCAGTGACATTCACTTTTCTTCTGGAGGAGATCTTCACCAGGAGCAACCTATGTTTTGGGTCGTTGTCGTGTTGGAAGACAAAGCGGTGACCCAGACCCAGTTTTGCTGCCAACTGCTTGAGGTTTTCTTTCAAAATCTTCACATATCCTTCTTTCGTCATGATTCCTTTGACCTTGACAAGATTCCCAGTTCCAGACGCACAGAAGCGTCCCCACAGCATAATACTCCCACCACCGTGTGTTCTTTGGGTTTTATGCCTATCCCTTCTTTCTCCAAACATAAGCAAAGAGCTCTAGTTTCATCTCATCGGACCAAAGGATGCACGTCCAGTATGCATAATCTTTCTCCAGGCTGTCCTTAGCATACTTCAGTCTGGCTTGAAGGTGTCTCTTCTACAAAAGTGGAGTTTTTCTTGGTCTGCAACCTCGCAGTCCATTCCTGTACAGGGTTCTAGTGATTGTCTTCTCTGAGACTACCATTTTTTGCTTCCCACCTCTGCCAGGCTTGTTCAGTACTGTGTGGCTCTCTTTGAATTTCTCGATGATACTTCTCACTCCA